>CM055818.1:14006770-14032328 GCA_029582265.1 Zoroaster sp. YZ-2022
GCTTTTCCAAAAGCGTAAATGTTCAATTTCACCTTTAAAACATGCATACATAATGAGCACGACCAGAGTTGATTTAGATTCACTAACAGAGGTGAAACGTAAGTGAAACGTTTTAGATATTAGTTTGATCCATCGAAAATCGATATCTGATGACCTAATCATGACGTTACAACTCTAGTTTCATCTACGTGTTATGTTCTAAGTATATGCCAAGTTTGAAGTTCATGTGAAGTTTGCAAGTATGTATTTTTTGTAGACAGTCTATCCGGAAAAGGAGAAGAAAAAAAAACGAACAAAAAACGAACAAAAACTAGAGATTCAGAGTTTGTCTCGACACAAACTCAAGGTGTTCGGGAGATGTAAGGTCAAATTGGGGTCAACTTTGTTTAAAGGTCCTAGGAAGAGTCAAATTGTGCTTATTTATTTTCTTTTGTTATTTTATCAATTGATATGAATAAAAAACGATTTTACGTTTAATTTATGTCTGGATTGGGCTAATTATTTTTAATTTGATTTTTACCAAAATTTCCTCATCTAATTTCAAATGCTGCCCAACGCGCGGTGGCGCTGTTCGTGACGTAGACCTAGGAGCAATAAACCATGAATAAACTAAGCTCCAATGTTAGGCACCAATGTTTCCATTGTGTTTAGTTGCTCCATGGTTAAACCGTGGGATTATAAAAAAGGGTCATAAACTGTGCGCAACGTACACATGTACAGTGTATGTGCACACGACTTGCAAGTTGCATAGTAAACATGACCGTATAGCACCGATAAATCTGTACTGTAGGCTCTACTGTAAAACGAAGCGCAAGGCCCCGTCGAATCAATGGCATGGATACACATGGCCAGGAGTCATTGGTGAATTGTGTGCCGTCGTTATGACCGTTTCAAAACATAATTCTGCACTCGATGATTTTGAAACAAGATCCAAAATCACACACATAATTAACATTGTCAAAGAATTGTACAATGACATCTTTCAGTGACTTCACAATGAAAACGACATTTTAGCGTTAATGTGGTGTGCGAAGTGTAACAATCGACCTCTAACGTTAGTAATAAGCCTATTGCTTGGGTGCACATACACATGTAAGTTACACGGAAAACAAAGCAACTTACCCTGAGACTTTCTCGCTTCAAGAAAGCTACTCTTTTCTTTTTCTGGACGTTTCTTGGCCTCTGACTTAAGGGAAATATTGTTGGTACTGCATCAGGCGCAGCATGGCTTTTAATCTCATGCCAAACTGGCTCTGGAGCCCCGGTCAAAGTATGTTGGCTCAAAGTGAGCGCTACATATCATAGAGTGCTCCGTTGGTCCTGACCATTTCGCCCTGGTCAGCTTCACACTCGCCGTCCAAATTCGCCTGTATTTAGGTCTGGTGGAAATCGGTGAAGGCTGACACCTTCCTTTTGTGGTGTTGCTACACCCAGCAACAACACACCTACAAGGCATTTCCCAAAATGTGGGATATCTACTAAATTTAGCTGAAAAGAAGATCTAATATGACACATCAACTTCAGTGGTTTTGAGTACGACTTGACTGAAACTTCATCGCAGGCAGTGCTGGACCTTCCTAGGTCTACGTCACGGATTTGCGGATTATAATATGATAATGAGGAGGTAGGGGAGGAGCGTGGCGCCCCCAAATTTCAGAATTTATTTTTTAATGGTGCAAAGGGGCGGGGATAAAATAGACAAATGACAAATATATGTTCCAATAGGTATACTTTATTGTTTTCACTGTTAAAAATTTCTATTTCCTAGGACCTTTAAATATTTTGTGACAATTAACGATCTGTACAATGGAGCAAAAATTTTTAATTTACCTCTTGTGGTTGCTGAGATGATTTTTTGAAATATTAAACTTTGACTTCCGGTTTGGACAGGAAGTAAGGTCAAATTGGGGTCATCTTTTTGTAAATATATTTTGACAATTAGCGATCTGTACAATGGTACAAAATTGTGAATTTTACCTCTTGTGGTTGTTGAGATATGATTTTTTAAATATTAAATGCTTGACTTCCGGTTTGGACAGGAAGTAAGGTCAAATTGTGTCATCTTTTTGTAAATATCTTTTGACAATTAACGGTCTGTACAATGGTATAAAATTGTGAATTTACCTGTTTTGGTTGTTGAGATATGATTTTTTAAATATGAAACTTTGACTTCCGGTTTGGACAGGAAGTAAGGTCAAATTAATACCTTTGTGTAGATATTTTCGACAATTAACAGTCTATACAATGGTACAAAAATGTCAATTACCTCTTGTGGTTGTTGAGATATGATTTTTAATATTAAACTTTGACTTCCGGTTTGGACAGGAAGTGGGTCAAATTGGGGTCACCTTTTGTAAATATTTATTGACAATTAACGATCTGTGCAATGGTCACAAATTGTGAATTTTACCTCTTGTAGTTGTTGAGATATGATTTTTAAATATTAAACTTTGACTTCCGGTTTGGACAGGAAGTAAGGTCAAATTGGGATCACCTTGTGTAAATATTTTCGACAATTAACAATCTATACAATGATACAAAAATGTCAATTTACCTCTTGTGGTTGTGGAGATATGATTTTGTTAAACATTAAACTTTGACTTCCCGGTTTGGACAGGAAGTAAGGTCAAATTGGGGTCACCTTGTGTAAATATTTTTGACAATTAACAATCTGTACAATGATACAAAAATGTCAATTTACCCTTGTGGTTGTGGAGATATGATTTTTTAAACATTAAACTTTGACTCGGGTTTGGACAGGAAGTAGGTCAAGGTCACCTTTGTGTAAATATTTTTGACAATTAACAATCTATACAATGATACAAAAATGTCAATTTACCTCTTGTGGTTGTGGAGATATGATTTTTAAACATTAAACTTTGACTTCCGGTTTGGACAGGAAGTAAGGTCAAATTAGTCACCTTTGTGTAAATATTTTTGGACAATTAACAATCTATACAATGATACAAAATGTCAATTTACCTCTTGTGGTTGTGGAGATATGATTGTTTTAAACATTAAACTTTGACTTCCGGTTTGGACAGGAAGTAAGGTCAAATTGGGGTCACCTTTGTGTAAATATTTTTGACACCAACAATCTGTACAATGGTGCAAAACTGTCAATTTACCGGTTGTGGTTGTTGAGATATGATTTTTACGTGCATACATAATTAGCACGACCAGAGCTGATTTACATTCACCAAATTACGTGCATACATAATTAGCACGACCAGAGCTGATTTACATTCACCAACAGAGGGCGCACTTTTTTAGCGTTGAAAAGCCGTGTAGATCTTTCATTTGCAACGTAATCAAAAACGTTTTAACTAATAAAGAACGATTGATCGAAATTGATATCTGATGACCTAATAATGACGTGACAAATTATGTTTCATCTACGTGTTATGTTCTAAGTATGTGCCAAGTTTCAAGTTCATATGAAGTTTGCAAGTATGTGTTTTTTTGTAGACAATCGATCCGGAAAAGAAGAAGAAGAAGAAGGAGAAGAAAAAAAAAAAAAAAAAAAAACCGAACAATAACAATAGGTGCTCGCGCTGTAGCTCGAACACCTAACAATAGGTGTTTCGGGTACCGGGTACCCGAACACCTAATTATCTTTAGCGACGGGTATAACTTTAAAGGTTTTTAAAGGAGGCCGACAAATTTATATCCAAATTAAAGCTTAGGTTCTCCTCTTTCAGGAAATCACATGACTTTTAGATTAAGACAATTTCTTCATACCTTAAACGGCCTCCATGCACACTTAGCCCTCCGTAAAATACTGTCAAAATACGAGCCATAACTCAGGGTAGACAGCCTATATTGTTGTGATTAAAACACAAATACGAATGAAATTATTTCTAGCGACGGGTATAACTTTAAAAGTTTTTAAGAGAGGCTGACAAATTTATATCCAAATTAAAGCTTAGGTTCTCCTCTTTCAGGAAATCACATGACTTTTACATTAAGAGAATTTCTTCATACCTTAAACGGCCTCCATGCACACTTATCCCTCCGTAAAATACTGTCGAAATACGGGCCATAACTCATGGTAGACAGCCTATATTGTTGTAATTAAAATACAAATACGAATGAAATTATTTCTAGCGACGGGTATAACTTTAAAAGTTTTTAAGGGAGGCCGACAAATTTATATCCAAATTAAAGCTTAGGTTCTCCTCTTTCAGGAAATCACATGACTTTTACATTTAGACAATTTCTTCATACCTGAAACGGCCTCCATGCACACTTAGCCCTCCGTAAAATACTGTCAAAATACGGGCCATAACTCAGGGTAGACAGCCTATATTGTTGTGATTAAAACACAAATACGAATGAAACTAGATATAAGTTTTTGTCACAACAAAAACAAGGTGTTCGGTTGAAGTTAAAATGGTTACGTCATCAATTCGAAGTGTTGGAGAAGTCAAATGTTAATGTCTGTTGAAGTTTTCGCGAGAAGTTTATTTGAATACAATACTGAATTTAGAAATTATTTTAATATTAAACTTTGACTTCTGGTTTGGACAGGAAGTAAGGTCAAATTGGGGTCACCTTTGTGTAAATATTTTTTGACAATTAACGATCTGTACGACATTAGGTGTTTGTCCTTTGGACGAATACAGAGCTGTTACGCTAATTGTAGGTTGTGGTGGAATTAAATACTGTATCATCACAGCTTTATCATTACACATTTTTGGCCCCGAGGTGAGGTGTGTGCAGTTCTTGTACAATACAATGACAAATTCGATCAAGTGTTATAATATTTAAATGTTTGGTTCAGTTTTAAAACAATACTTATAGGGAAGAGACAGCACAATGTAATTTGAAGGATAACTGTAAAATAAAAACAAACAATACTGAAATATGATCTTCTGATCGTTACATGTATATGTATTTATGTGTCATTAACTGTTGAAAATACATTTTCATAAATAGTAATGTTAAAGTTATTGTTTAAAGGTGGCAATATCTTCACGATCAACAGGGCATGGAATCAGAGTTCAAGTTCTTGTTTAACTCAGTGACTGAAAATAATACTCACATGATGAGGTCATATTCGCGTTGCTGCTGCATAAATGAGCCAGTAATTTGTAGTCACTATGTTCGTTTTAAACTATAGGACACCAATTCCATGGCCCGTTTGTAGAAAGTCTGCTCTGATCGTGGCGATACTGTCAGTTTAACCAATTGTGTTTATGGGATTGATGGTCAGTACTATCCCAATGCGAGCATACAAATAAATAGGAACTTTAATTGGGTGATCTGGCAAAAGGTATTCAAGGCTGACACACCCATGCAATGAAAGATTTGGGGTATTTTTACTATGTTTATATGGCCCAACTGCCAGTGATTCACTGTCCATAATGTACATTTTACTAGATCACCAACAGATATCGCTTAATAATTACATTTGTGAGGATGTTTAGGTCCAGTCAAAAAAAATAATAAGAATTCCTCAGTAACTATTTTTGTTCTAACATGTTAAAGAAATTCCTAGAAAGACCTAGATGTGTCTTGAGGTCCTGAAAAAACAATTCCCTTGAGGGTCAAGACTGCCACAGATAGGATAAGTCCATATAAAATAATTTGAATAATAGTACGTCAACTCCTTTGATGAATGGATAAACTTCAAATGCTGGCCATTGGATCACAAAGTTACACAGACTCTAACACACCTTGTAGCAGTAGCACAAATGGATATCGTTGATCTGAAATATAAACGAATCGTGTAAAAACAATATTAAATGTTTCAAACAGGGACGAAGAATAATGGGTCATGCTAACAAAACACACATAACTTAGAATGCCCTTATATGTTATTATCAGGATGATGGATTGATGTAACTTCAGAAAAATGATCCCTTCAGAACAATGCCTTTAAGTTAGGTTTTACAATGGAATAGAACTACATGTGACGTCTTCCTTCCTTCATGATGTGACCGTTTCATTATCTCAATAAAGGTGCTGATATTTGTTTCTGGTCTACTTTAGTGAGACAATTAAGTGCTAGTATAAAGTAAACTGCAATGCAGCCATCACCACACAGGACATAAGTACTACTATTATTGAGGAACTACAGACACTATAGTGTAGCTAAATTAACTTGTACTTTTACCAACGCGTACTCCACCGGATGTCAATCCTTACACATGCCAGTAAATATTCAGTAATACATTTTTTTCCGGGTTGAGTTGACCAAAATAAGTGTGAATTGGTAAAAGTACGAGCACGCATACGAGTTGACCTGTTTCACTCCAGGCGCGGCACATGTGATACCATTGCCACACTAAGGTTTTTAACGTTAACCATGGTTTTATGTAATCAATATCTATAAAATTATACTAAAACGAACATACATCTATAAAAAATGTGAAAGTTTACATACCTTCAAACGAAACCAAGTAATGAAGACCACTTCCATTAATTGTGCACGGATTCTCAAATGATCGATCTGTTAACGTAAGACGTTAAACCATACCATCGTGTAGCCTACAAACTGAAGATTGATGATGACTTGAACAGTTACGATACTGCATTTGGATGTGGTGTCAACGCCATGTCGGGGTGCTGTAGGCTGGAACTTAGTCTGAGCCACGATACATCAGAGTCAACATGCTGTAAAAAATAATAGGAAAGTTTTATAAGTAGGCCTACATGGACCAAAAATAAAGTATTTGAAATTTCAGAGAAGTTCTAATTTATGTGAATGAGGAAAATAATACATCACAGTGAACATGCTGTACAAAATAGTAGGAAGGTACATGGACCAAGAATAAAGTATTTGAAAATTCAGAGAAGTTCTAATTTATATGAATGGGGAAAATAGTGTATAATTTTGGACCATTAAAATTGAAAAGGGCATTGGTTGTTGTCAAAATTGCACACAATTATTCTTGACAATGTGTAATAAATTTAAGAAATGTTCTTGCATGAAACTCGCATCAGAAGAGAAAGGTATTTAAGGAAATTGCTGAGTCTCATAGTTTCATGTGAGAGATGTCTGAGAGAGGCCTCCCCAGGAAGCAGGACTAACATTAACAACTTATACAAGTACATGAAGTATTGTGTCATGAATATTGTGCATTTTTCCTGTGAAATAATTGTCTATGTAAGTTGATTTGTATCTAAGAAGGGTAAAAAATTAAGGGAAAGTGCAGTAAACAATCACTAGGCCTACTTGACGTTAATTTTCCTATCCTTATTTACATTCTATTTCTAAATACATTTTAGTGACATCTGTTCATATTTTGTTAGAAAAGAGGGGAGTTGTTTACTGTCCAAAGTACAGTGTATGTTCACATTTATAACTAACGTAACACTAAACGGGCACAATGCAACTACATTAAGTTTAACGTTACCACTACCAGACAACCCAACGCTTAAAAAAATGGCTTTTCTTGTATAAAAACACGAAGATAAATACAGGAAATCCTCTTAACAATTAAATTCAAGATACATACCCTTTATGACTATGTTGGTTGGAGTACGATCGATCGAGTTGTTTCACACTCTTATTTTCATAAAAATACAATTTCTGAGTAAATCTGTTTCTGCCGATTGAGGGCGACATTACCGGTCCACCGGCCGGACTGTTTATATGCCCCGCCCAGTCGATTGAGTATTGCGGACGTGGTTGAAATAACATATTGCAAACGTTCATTTTCAAGAAAAAGTGTGTTTCTTTTTACAAAAATGTCGTGTTTTCAGTACAAATAAATATCAAACTCAAACATATCCTCGTCTCTAATGTCACATATTTCACTCTTTACACTCATGATAAACTACATATTTTTCCCCGTCTAAATCAGTAATTTTATTGATTTTTCAGATCCCTCGATATGATTTTTTTAATGATTAAACTTTAAATTATCGTAATTAGATATCTGATGACCTAATCATGACGTCACAAATTATGTTTCATCTACATGTTAAGTTCTAAGTATATGCCAAGTTTGAAGTTCATGTGAAGTTTGCAAGTATGTGTTTTTTTGTAGACAGTCTATCCAGAGAAGAAGAAGAAGAAGGAGAAGAAAAAAAAAAAACCGAACAAAAACAATAGGTGTTTCGGGTGCATACCCGAACCCCTAATTATTTCTAGCGACAGGTATAACTTTTAAAGTCTTTAAGGGAGGCCGACAAATTTATACCCAAATTAAAGCTTAGGTTCTCCTCTTTCAGGAAATCACATGACTTTTACATTTAGACAATTTCTTCATACCTTAAACGGCCTCCATGCACACTTAGCCCTCCGTAAAATACTGTCAAAATACGGGCCATAACTCAGGGTAGACAGCCTATAATTGTTGTGATTAAAACACAAATACGAATGAAATTATTTCTAGCGACGGGTATAACTTTAAAAGTTTTTAAGGGAGGCCGACAAATTTATATCCAAATTAAAGCTTAGGTTCTCCTCTTTCAGGAAATCACATGACTTTTATATTCAGACAATTTCTTCATACCTTAAACGGCCTCCATGCACACTTAGCCCTCCGTAAAATACTGTCAAAATACGAGCCATAACTCAGGGTAGACAGCCTATATTGTTGTGATTAAAACACAAATACGAATGAAATTATTTCTAGCGACGGGTATAACTTTAAAAGTTTTTAAGGGAGGCCGACAAATTTATATCAAATTAAAGCTTAGGTTCTCCTCTTTCTTGAAATCACATGACTTTTACATTAAGATAATTTCTTCATACCTTAAACGGCCTCCATGCACACTTATCCCTCCGTAAAATACTGTCAAAATACGGGCCATAACTCAGGGTAGACAGCCTATATTGTTGTAATTAAAACACAAATACAGATGAAATTATTTCTAGCGACAGGTATAACTTTAAAGTTTTTAAGAGGCTGACAAATTTATATCCAAATTAAAGCTTAGGTTCTCCTCTTTCAGGAAATCACATGACTTTTATATTCAGACAATTTCTTCATACCTTAAACGGCCTCCATGCACACTTTGCCCTCCGTAAAATACTGTCAAAATACGAGCCATAACTCAGGGTAGACAGCCTATATTGTTGTGATTAAAATACAAATACGAATGAAATTATTTCTAGCGACGGGTATAACTTTAAAAGTTTTTAAGAGGCCGACAAATTTATATCCAAATTAAAGCTTAGGTTCTCCTCTTTCAGGAAATCACATGACTTTTACATTTAGACAATTTCTTCATACCTTAAACGGCCTCCATGCACACTTAGCCCTCCGTAAAATACTGTCAAAATACGGGCCATAACTCAGGGTAGACAGCCTATATTGTTGATTAAAACACAAATACAGATGAAATTATTTCTAGCGACGGGTATAACTTTAAAAAGTTTTAAAGAGGCCGACAAATTTATATCAAATTAAAGCTTAGGTTCTCCTCTTTCAGAAATCACATGACTTTTACATTTAGACAATTTCTTCATACCTTAAACGGCCTCCATGCACACTTAGCCCTCCGTAAAATACTGTCAAAATACGGGCCATAACTCAGGGTAGACAGCCTATATTGTTGTGATTAAAACACAAATACAAATGAAATTATTTCTAGCGACGGGTATAACTTTAAAAGTTTTTAAAGGAGGCCGACAAATTTATATCCAAATTAAAGCTTAGGTTCTCCTCTTTCAGGAAATCACATGACTTTTACATTTAGACAATTTCTTCATACCTTAAACGGCCTCCATGCACACTTTGCCCTCCGTAAAATACTGTCAAAATACGGGCCATAACTCAGGGTAGACAGCCTATATTGTTGTGATTAAAACACAAATACGAATGAAATTATTTCTAGCGACGGATATAACTTTAAAAGTTTTTAAGGGGCCGACACAATTTATATCAAATTAAAGCTTAGGTTCTCCTCTTTCAGGAAATCACATGACTTTTACATTTAGATAATTTCTTCATACCTTAAACGGCCTCCATGCACACTTAGCCCTCCGTAAAATACTGTCAAAATACGGGCCATAACTCAGGGTAGACAGTCTATATTGTTGTGATTAAAACACAAATACAGATGAAATTATTTCTAGCGACGGGTATAACTTTAAAAGTTTTTAAAGGCCGACAAATTTATATCAAATTAAAGCTTAGGTTCTCCTCTTTCGAAATCACATGACTTTTAAATTTATACAATTTCTTCATACCTTAAACGGCCTCCATGCACACTTAGCCCTCCGTAAAATACTGTCAAAATACGGGCCATAACTCAGGGTAGACAGCCTATATTGTTGTGATTAAAACACAAATACAGATGAAATTATTTCTAGCGACAGGTATAACTTTAAAAGTTTTTAAGGAGGCCGACAAATTTATATCCAAATTAAAGCTTAGGTTCTCCTCTTTCAGGAAATCACATGACTTTTATATTTAGACAATTTCTTCATACCTTAAACGGCCTCCATGCACACTTAGCCCTCCGTAAAATACTGTCAAAATACGGGCCATAACTCAGGGTAGACAGCCTATATTGTTGTGATTAAAACACAAATAAGAATGAAATTATTTCTAGCGACGGGTATAACTTTAAAAGTTTTAAGGAGGCCGACAAATTTATATCAAATTAAAGCTTAGGTTCTCCTCTTTCAGGAAATCACATGACTTTTACATTTAGACAATTTCTTCATACCTTAAACGGCCTCCATGCACACTTAGCCCTCCGTAAAATACTGTCAAAATACGGGCCATAACTCAGGGTAGACAGCCTATATTGTTGTGATTAAAACACAAATACAAATGAAATTATTTTTAGCGACGGGTATAACTTTAAAGTTTTTAAAGGAGGCCGCCAAATTTATATCCAATATAAAGCTTAGGTTCTCCTCTTTCAGGAAATCACATGACTTTTACATTTAGACAATTTCTTCATACCTTAAACGGCCTCCATGCACACTTAGCCCGCCCTAAAATACTGTCAAAATACGGGCCATAACTCAGGAGTAGACAGCCTATATTGTTGTGATTAAAACACAAATACAAATGAAATTATTTTTAGCGACGGGTATAACTTTAAAAGTTTTTAAGGGAGGCCGACAAATTTATATCAAAATTAAAGCTTAGGTTCTCCTCTTTCAGGAAATCACATGACTTTTACATTTAGACAATTTCTTCATACCTTAAACGGCCTCCATGCACACTTAGCCCTCCGTAAAATACTGTCAAAATACGGGCCATAACTCAGGGTAGACAGCCTATATTGTTGTGATTAAAACACAAATACAAATGAAATTATTTTTAGCGACGGGTATAACTTTAAAAGTTTTAAGAGGCCGACAAATTTATATCCAAATTAAAGCTTAGGTTCTCCTCTTTCAGGAAATCACATGACTTTTACATTTAGACAATTTCTTCATACCTTAAACGGCCTCCATGCACAAACATCCCTCCGTAAAATACTGTCAAAATACGGGCCATAACTCAGGGTAGACAGCCTATATTGTTGTGATTAAAACACAAATACAAATGAAATTATTTCTAGCGACGGGTATAACTTTAAAAGTTTTTAAGGAGGCCGACAAATTTATATCAAATTAAAGCTTAGGTTCTCCTCTTTCAGGAAATCACATGACTTTTACATTTAGACAATTTCTTCATACCTTAAACGGCCTCCATGCACAAACCTCCCTCCGTAAAATACTGTCAAAATACGGGCCATAACTCAGGGTAGACAGCCTATATTGTTGTGATTAAAACACAAATACGAATGAAATTATTTCTAGCGACAGGTATAACTTTAAAAGTTTTAAGGAGGCCGACAAATTTATATCAAATTAAAGCTTAGGTTCTCCTCTTTCAGGAAATCACATGACTTTTACATTTAGACAATTTCTTATTACCTTAAATGACCACCCTGCACACAACGCCCCCCGGAAAATCCAGTCAAAATACGGGGCATAACTCAGGGTAGACAGCCTAGATTGTTGTGATTAAAACACAAATACAGATGAAATTATTTCTAGCGACGGGTATAACTTTAAAAGTTTTTAAGGAGGCCGACAAATTTATATCAAATTAAAGCTTAGGTTCTCCTCTTTCAGGAAATCACATGACTTTTACATTTAGACAATTTCTTCATACCTTAAACGGCCTCCATGCACTTAGCCCTCCGTAAAATACTGTCAAAATACGAGGGCCATAACTCAGGGTAGACAGCCTATATTGTTGTGATTAAAACACAAATACAGATGAAATTATTTCTAGCGACAGGTATAACTTTAAAAGTTTTTAAAGGAGGCCGACAAATTTATATCAAATTAAAGCTTAGGTTCTCCTCTTTCGAAATCACATGACTTTTACATTTAGACAATTTCTTCATACCTTAAACGGCCTCCATGCACACTTAGCCCTCCGTAAAATACTGTCAAAATACGGGCCATAACTCAGGGTAGACAGCCTATATTGTTGTGATTAAAACACAAATACGAGATGAAATTATTTCTAGCGACGGGTATAACTTTAAAAGTTTTTAAGGAGGCCGACAAATTTATATCAAATTAAAGCTTAGGTTCTCCTCTTTCAGGAAATCACATGACTTTTACATTTAGACAATTTCTTCATACATTAAACGGCCTCCATGCACACTTAGCCCTCCGTAAAATACTGTCAAAATACGGGCCATAACTCAGGGTAGACAGCCTATATTGTTGTGATTAAAACACAAATACAAATAAATAATTTTTGGCGACGGGTATAACTTTGAAAGTTTTAAAGGAGGCCGACAAATTTATATCAAATTAAAAGCTTAGGTTCTCCTCTTTCAGGAAATCACATGACTTTTACATTTAGACAATTTCTTCATACCTTAAACGGCCTCCATGCACACTTAGCCCTCCGTAAAATACTGTCAAAATACGGGCCATAACTCAGGGTAGACAGCCTATATTGTTGTGATTAAAACACAAATACAGATGAAATTATTTCTAGCGACAGGTATAACTTTAAAAGTTTTAAAGGAGGCCGACAAATTTATATCAAATTAAAGCTTAGGTTCTCCTCTTTCAGGAAATCACATGACTTTTACATTTAGACAATTTCTTCATACCTTAAACGGCCTCCATGCACACTTAGCCCTCCGTAAAATACTGTCAAAATACGGGCCATAACTCAGGGTAGACAGCCTATATTGTTGTGATTAAAACACAAATACAGATGAAATTATTTCTAGCGACGGGTATAACTTTAAAAGTTTTTAAAGGGAGGCCGACATATTTATATACATATTAAAGCTTAGGTTCTCCTCTTTCAGGAAATCACATGACTTTTACATTTAGACAATTTCTTCATACCTTAAACGGCCTCCATGCACACTTAGCCCTCCGTAAAATACTGTCAAAATACGGGCCATAACTCAGGGTAGACAGCCTATATTGTTGTGATTAAAACACAAATACAGATGAAATTATTTCTAGCGACGGGTATAACTTTAAAAGTTTTAAGGAGGCCGACAAATTTATATTCAAATTAAAGCTTAGGTTCTCCTCTTTCAGGAAATCACATGACTTTTACATTTAGACAATTTCTTCATACCTTAAACGGCCTCCATGCACACTTAGCCCTCCGTAAAATACTGTCAAAATACGGGCCATAACTCAGGGTAGACAGCCTATATTGTTGTGATTAAAACACAAATACATATGAAATTATTTCTAGCGACGGGTATAACTTTAAAAGTTTTTAAGGGAGGACGACAAATTTATATCTAAATTAAAGCTTAGGTTCTCCTCTTTCAGGAAATCACATGACTTTTACATTTAGACAATTTCTTCATACCTTAAACGGCCTCCATGCACACTTAGCCCTCCGTAAAATACTGTCAAAATACGGGCCATAACTCAGGGTAGACAGCCTATATTGTTGTAATTAAAACACAAATACGAATGAAATTATTTCTAGCGACGGGTATAACTTTAAAAGTTTTAAAGGGAGGCCGACAAATTTATATCCAAATTAAAGCTTAGGTTCTCCTCTTTCAGGAAATCACATGACTTTTACATTTAGACAATTTCTTCATACCTTAAACGGCCTCCATGCACTTAGCCCTCCGTAAAATACTGTCAAAATACGGGCCATAACTCAGGGTAGACAGCCTATATTGTTGTGATTAAAACACAAATACAGATGAAATTATTTCTAGCGACAGGTATAACTTTAAAGTTTTTAAGGAGGCCGACAAATTTATATCAAATTAAAGCTTAGGTTCTCCTCTTTCAGGAAATCACATGACTTTTACATTTAGACAATTTCTTCATACCTTAAACGGCCTCCATGCACTTAGCCCTCCGTAAAATACTGTCAAAATACGGGCCATAACTCAGGGTGAACAGCCTATATTGTTGTGATTAAAACACAAATACAGATGAAATTATTTCTAGCGACGGGTATAACTTTAAAAGTTTTAAGGAGGCCGACAAATTTATATCAAATTAAAGCTTAGGTTCTCCTCTTTCAGGAAATCACATGACTTTTACATTTAGACAATTTCTTCATACCTTAAACGGCCTCCATGCACACTTAGCCCTCCGTAAAATACTGTCAAAATACGGGCCATAACTCAGGGTAGACAGCCTATATTGTTGTGATTAAAACACAAATACCGATGCAATTATTTCTAGCGACAGGTATAACTTTAAAAGTTTTTAAGGAGGCCGACAAATTTATATCAAATTAAAGCTTAGGTTCTCCTCTTTCAGGAAATCACATGACTTTTATATTTAGACCATTTCTTCATTCCTTATCCGGCCTCCATGGTCACCTTGCCCTCCGTAAAATACTGTCAAAATACGAGCCATAACTCAGGGTAGACAGCCTATATTGTTGTGATTAAAACACAAATACGAATGAAATTATTTCTAGCGAAGGTATAACTTTAAAAGTTTTTAAGGAGGCCGACAAATTTATATCCAAATTAAAGCTTAGGTTCTCCTCTTTCAGGAAATCACATGACTTTTACATTTAGATAATTTCTTCATACCTTAAACGGCCTCCATGCACACTTAGCCCTCCGTAAAATACTCTCAAAATACGGGCCATAACTCAGGGTAGACAGCCTATATTGTTGTAATTAAAACACAAATACGAGTGAAATTATTTCTAGCGACGGGTATAACTTTAAAAGTTTTTAAGGGAGGCCGACAAATTTATATCCAAATTAAAGCTTAGGTTCTCCTCTTTCAGGAAATCACATGACTTTTACATTTAGACAATTTCTTCATACCTTAAACGGCCTCCATGCACACTTAGCCCTCCGTAAAATACTGTCAAAATACGGGCCATAACTCAGGGTAGACAGCCTATATTGTTGTGATTAAAACACAAATACAAATGAAATTATTTTTAGCGACGGGTATAACTTTAAAAGTTTTTAAAGGAGGCCGACAAATTTATATCTAAATTAAAGCTTAGGTTCTCCTCTTTCAGGAAATCACATGACTTTTACATTTAGACAATTTCTTCATACCTTAAACGGCCTCCATGCACACTTAGCCCTCCGTAAAATACTGTCAAAATACGGGCCATAACTCAGGGTAGACAGCCTATATTGTTGTGATTAAAACACAAATACAAATGAAATTATTTCTAGCGACAGGTATAACTTTAAAAGTTTTTAAAGGAGGCCGACAAATTTATACCCAAATTAAAGCTTAGGTTGTCCTCTTTCAGGAAATCACATGACTTTTACATTTAGACAATTTCTTCATACCTTAAACGGCCTCCATGCACACTTAGCCCTCCGTAAAATACTGTCAAAATACGGGCCATAACTCAGGGTAGACAGCCTATATTGTTGTGATTAAAACACAAATACAAATGAAATTATTTCTAGCGACAGGTATAACTTTAAAAGTTTTTAACGGCCGACAAATTTATATCAAATTAAAGCTTAGGTTCTCCTCTTTCAGGAAATCACATGACTTTTACATTTAGACAATTTCTTCATACCTTAAACGGCCTCCATGCACTTAGCCCTCCGTAAAATACTGTCAAAATACGAGCCATAACTCAGGGTAGACAGCCTATATTGTTGTGATTAAAACACAAATACAGATGAAATTATTTCTAGCGACAGGTATAACTTTAAAAGTTTTAAGAGAGGCCTACAAATTTATATCATATTTAAAGCTTAGGTTCTCCTCTTTCAGGAAATCACATGACTTTTACATTTAGACAATTTCTTCATACCTTAAACGGCCTCCATGCACACTTATCCCTCCGTAAAATACTGTCAAAATACGGGCCATAACTCAGGGTAGACAGCCTATATTGTTGTGATTAAAACACAAATACGAATGAAATTATTTCTAGCGACAGGTATAACTTTAAAAGTTTTAAGGGAGGCCGACAAATTTATATCAAATTAAAGCTTAGGTTCTCCTCTTTCAGGAAATCACATGACTTTTACATTTAGACAATTTCTTCATACCTTAAACGGCCTCCATGCACACTTGCCCTCCGTAAAATACTGTCAAAATACGGGCCATAACTCAGGGTAGACAGCCTATATTGTTGTGATTAAAACACAAATACAGATGAAATTATTTCTAGCGACAGGTATAACTTTAAAAGTTTTTAAGGAGGCCGACAAATTTATATCAAATTAAAGCTTAGGTTCTCCTCTTTCAGGAAATCACATGACTTTTACATTTAGACAATTTCTTCATACCTTAAACGGCCTCCATGCACATAGCCCTCCGTAAAATACTGTCAAAATACGGGCCATAACTCAGGGTAGACAGCCTATATTGTTGTGATTAAAACACAAATACAGATGAAATTATTTCTAGCGACGGGTATAACTTTAAAAGTTTTAAGAGGCCGACAAATTTATATCAAATTAAAGCTTAGGTTCTCCTCTTTCAGGAAATCACATGACTTTTACATTTAGATAATTTCTTCATACCTTAAACGGCCTCCATGCACACTTATCCCTCCGTAAAATACTGTCAAAATACGGGCCATAACTCAGGGTGAAGACAGCCTATATTGTTGTGATTAAAACACAAATACAGATGAAATTATTTCTAGCGACGGGTATAACTTTAAAAGTTTTAAGGAGGCCGACAAATTTATATCAAATTAAAGCTTAGGTTCTCCTCTTTCAGGAAATCACATGACTTTTACATTTAGACAATTTCTTCATACCTTAAACGGCCTCCATGCACTTAGCCCTCCGTAAAATACTGTCAAAATACGGGCCATAACTCAGGGTAGACAGCCTATATTGTTGTGATTAAAACACAAATACAGATGAAATTATTTCTAGCGACAGGTATAACTTTAAAAGTTTTAAGGGAGGCCGACAAATTTATATCAAATTAAAGCTTAGGTTCTCCTCTTTCAGAAATCACATGACTTTTATATTTAGACAATTTCTTCATACCTTAAACGGCCTCCATGCACACTAGCCCTCCGTAAAATACTGTCAAAATACGAGCCATAACTCAGGGTAGACAGCCTATATTGTTGTGATTAAAACACAAATACAGATGAAATTATTTCTAGCGACGGGTATAACTTTAAAAGTTTTAAGAGGCCGACAAATTTATATCAAATTAAAGCTTAGGTTCTCCTCTTTTCGAAATCACATGACTTTTACATTTACAATTTCTTCATACCTTAAACGGCCTCCATGCACTTAGCCCTCCGTAAAATACTGTCAAAATACGGGCCATAACTCAGGGTAGACAGCCTATATTGTTGTGATTAAAACACAAATACAGATGAAATTATTTCTAGCGACGGGTATAACTTTAAAAGTTTTAAAGGAGGCCGACAAATTTATATCAAATTAAAGCTTAGGTTCTCCTCTTTCGAAATCACATGACTTTTACATTTAGACAATTTCTTCATACTTAAACGGCCTCCATGCACTTAGCCCTCCGTAAAATACTGTCAAAATACGGGCCATAACTCAGGGTAGACAGCCTATATTGTTGTGATTAAAACACAAATACAGATGAAATTATTTCTAGCGACGGGTATAACTTTAAAAGTTTTTAAGGAGGCCGACAAATTTATATCAAATTAAAGCTTAGGTTCTCCTCTTTCAGGAAATCACATGACTTTTACATTTAGAAATTTCTTCATACCTTAAACGGCCTCCATGCACACTTAGCCCTCCGTAAAATACTGTCAAAATACGGGCCATAACTCAGGGTAGACAGCCTATATTGTTGTGATTAAAACACAAATACAGATGAAATTATTTCTAGCGACGGGTATAACTTTAAAAGTTTTAAGGGAGGCCGACAAATTTATATCAAATTAAAGCTTAGGTTCTCCTCTTTCAGGAAATCACATGACTTTTACATTTAGACAATTTCTTCATACCTTAAACGGCCTCCATGCACACTTAGCCCTCCGTAAAATACTGTCAAAATACGGGCCATAACTCAGGGTAGACAGCCTATATTGTTGTGATTAAAACACAAATACAGATGAAATTATTTCTAGCGACGGGTATAACTTTAAAAGTTTTTAAGGAGGCCGACAAATTTATATCAAATTAAAGCTTAGGTTCTCCTCTTTCAGGAAATCACATGACTTTTACATTTAGACAATTTCTTCATACCTTAAACGGCCTCCATGCACTTAGCCCTCCGTAAAATACTGTCAAAATACGGGCCATAACTCAGGGTAGACAGCCTATATTGTTGTGATTAAAAATAAAATACAAATGAAATAATTTCTAGCTACTGGAATAACTTTAAAATATTTTTAATGAGGACGACAAATTTATATCGAAATTAAGGCTTAGGTTCTCCTCTTTCAGGAAATCACATGACTTTTATATTTAGACAATTTCTTCATACCTTAAACGGCCTCCATGCACTTATCCCTCCGAATAATACTGTCAAAATACGGGCCATAACTCAGGGTAGACAGCCTATATTGTTGTGATTAAAACACAAATACAGATGAAATTATTTCTAGCGACGGGTATAACTTTAAAAGTTTTAAGGAGGCCGACAAATTTATATCAAATTAAAGCTTAGGTTCTCCTCTTTCAGGAAATCACATGACTTTTACATTTAGACAATTTCTTCATACCTTAAACGGCCTCCATGCACTTAGCCCTCCGTAAAATACTGTCAAAATACGGGCCATAACTCAGGGTAGACAGCCTATATTGTTGTGATTAAAACACAAATACGAATGAAATTATTTCTAGCGACAGGTATAACTTTAAAAGTTTTAAGGAGGCCGACAAATTTATATCAAATTAAAGCTTAGGTTCTCCTCTTTCAGGAAATCACATGACTTTTACATTTAGACAATTTCTTCATACCTTAAACGGCCTCCATGCACACTTAGCCCTCCGTAAAATACTGTCAAAATACGGGCCATAACTCAGGGTAGACAGCCTATATTGTTGTGATTAAAACACAAATACAGATGAAATTATTTCTAGCGACGGGTATAACTTTAAAAGTTTTAAGGAGGCCGACAAATTGTTATCAATATTAAAGCTTAGGTTCTCCTCTTTCAGGAAATCACATGACTTTTACATTTAGACAATTTCTTCATACCTTAAACGGCCTCCATGCACACTTAGCCCTCCGTAAAATACTGTCAAAATACGGGCCATAACTCAGGGTAGACAGCCTATATTGTTCTGATTAAAACACAAATACAGATGAAATTATTTCTAGCAACGGGTATAACTTTAAAAGTTTTTAAGGCAGGCCGACAAATTTATATCCAAATTAAAGCTTAGGTTCTCCTCTTTCAGGAAATCACATGACTTTTACATTTAGACAATTTCTTCATACCTTAAACGGCCTCCATGCACACTTAGCCCTCCGTAAAATACTGTCAAAATACAGGCCATAACTCAGGGTAGACAGCCTATATTGTTCTGATTAAAACACAAATACAAATGAAATTATTTTTAGCGACGGGTATAACTTTAAAAGTTTTTAAAGGAGGCCGACAAATTTATATCAAAATTAAAGCTTAGGTTCTCCTCTTTCAGGAAATCACATGACTTTTACATTTAGACAATTTCTTCATACCTTAAACGGCCTCCATGCACACTTAGCCCTCCGTAAAATACTGTCAAAATACGGGCCATAACTCAGGGTAGACAGCCTATATTGTTGTGATTAAAACACAAATACAGATGAAATTATTTCTAGCGACAGGTATAACTTTAAAGGTTTAAAGGAGGCCGACAAATTTATATCCAAATTAAAGCTTAGGTTCTCCTCTTTCAGGAAATCACATGACTTTTATATTCAGACAATTTCTTCATACCTTAAACGGCCTCCATGCACACTTAGCCCTCCGTAAAATACTGTCAAAATACGGGCCATAACTCAGGGTAGACAGCCTATATTGTTGTGATTAAAACACAAATACAAATGAAATTATTTTTTGCGACGGGTATAACTTTAAAATTTTTAAGAGCGGCCGACAAATTTATATCCAAATTAAAGCTTAGGTTCTCCTCTTTCAGGAAATCACATGACTTTTACATTTAGACAATTTCTTCATACCTTAAACGGCCTCCATGCACACTTATCCCTCCGTAAAATACTGTCAAAATACGGGCCATAACTCAGGGTAGACAGCCTATATTGTTGTAATTAAAACACAAATACGAATGAAATTATTTCTAGCGACGGGTATAACTTTAAAAGTTTTTAAGGGAGGCCGACAAATTTATATCCAAATTAAAGCTTAGGTTCTCCTCTTTCAGGAAATCACATGACTTTTATATTTAGACAATTTCTTCATACCTTAAACGGCCTCCATGCACACTTAGCCCTCCGTAAAATACTGTCAAAATACGGGCCATAACTCAGGGTAGACAGCCTATATTGTTGTGATTAAAACACAAATACAAATGAAATTATTTCTAGCGACGGGTATAACTTTAAAAGTTTTTAAGAGAGGCTGACAAATTTATATCCAAATTAAAGCTTAGGTTCTCCTCTTTCAGGAAATCACATGACTTTTACATTTAGACAATTTCTTCATACCTTAAACGGCCTCCATGCACACTTAGCCCTCCGTAAAATACTGTCAAAATACGGGCCATAACTCAGGGTAGACAGCCTATATTGTTGTAATTAAAACACAAATACAAATGAAATTATTTCTAGCGACAGGTATAACTTTAAAAGTTTTTAAGAGGCCGACAAATTTATATCCAAATTAAAGCTTAGGTTCTCCTCTTTCAGGAAATCACATGACTTTTACATTTAGACAATTTCTTCATACCTTAAACGGCCTCCATGCACACTTAGCCCTCCGTAAAATACTGTCAAAATACGAGCCATAACTCAGGGTAGACAGCCTATATTGTTGTGATTAAAACACAAATACAAATGAAATTATTTCTAGCGACGGGTATAACTTTAAAAGTTTTTAAGGGAGGCCGACAAATTTATATCTAAATTAAAGCTTAGGTTCTCCTCTTTCAGGAAATCACATGACTTTTACATTTAGACAATTTCTTCATACCTTAAACGGCCTCCATGCACACTTAGCCCTCCGTAAAATACTGTCAAAATACGGGCCATAACTCAGGGTAGACAGCCTATATTGTTGTGATTAAAACACAAATACAAATGAAATTATTTCTAGCGACGGGTATAACTTTAAAAGTTTTTAAGGGAGGCCGACAAATTTATATCCAAATTAAAGCTTAGGTTCTCCTCTTTCAGGAAATCACATGACTTTTATATTCAGACAATTTCTTCATACCTTAAACGGCCTCCATGCACACTTAGCCCTCCGTAAAATACTGTCAAAATACGAGCCATAACTCAGGGTAGACAGCCTATATTGTTGTGATTAAAACACAAATACGAATGAAATTATTTCTAGCGACGGGTATAACTTTAAAAGTTTTTAAGAGAGGCTGACAAATTTATATCAAATTAAAGCTTAGGTTCTCCTCTTTCAGGAAATCACATGACTTTTACATTAGACAATTTCTTCATACCTTAAACGGCCTCCATGCACACTTAGCCCTCCGTAAAATACTGTCAAAATACGGGCCATAACTCAGGGTAGACAGCCTATATTGTTGTGATTAAAACACAAATACAAATGAAAGTATTTTTAGCGACGGGTATAACTTTAAAGTTTTTAAGGAGGCCGACAAATTTATATCAAATTAAAGCTTAGGTTCTCCTCTTTCAGGAAATCACATGACTTTTACATTTAGACAATTTCTTCATACCTTAAACGGCCTCCATGCACACTTAGCCCTCCGTAAAATACTGTCAAAATACGGGCCATAACTCAGGGTAGACAGCCTATATTGTTGTGATTAAAACACAAATACAGATGAAATTATTTCTAGCGACAGGTATAACTTTAAAGTTTTTAAGGGAGGCCGACAAATTTATATCAAATTAAAGCTTAGGTTCTCCTCTTTCGAAATCACATGACTTTTACATTTAGACAATTTCTTCATACCTTAAACGGCCTCCATGCACACTTAGTTCTCCGTAAAATACTGTCAAAATACGGGCCATAACTCAGGGTAGACAGCCTATATTGTTCTGATTAAAACACAAATAGGAATGTAATTATTTCTAGCGACGGGTATAACTTTAAAAGTTTTAAAGGGAGGCCGACAAATTTATATCAAATTAAAGCTTAGGTTCTCCTCTTTCAGGAAATCACATGACTTTTACATTTAGACAATTTCTTCATACCTTAAACGGCCTCCATGCACACTTATCCCTCCGTAAAATACTGTCAATACGGGCCATAACTCAGGGTAGACAGCCTATATTGTTGTGATTAAAACACAAATACGAATGAAATTATTTCTAGCGACAGGTATAACTTTAAAAGTTTTTAAGGAGGCCGACAAATTTATATCAAATTAAAGCTTAGGTTCTCCTCTTTCAGGAAATCACATGACTTTTATATTCAGACAATTTCTTCATACCTTAAACGGCCTCCATGCACACTTAGCCCTCCGTAAAATACTGTCAAAATACGGGCCATAACTCAGGGTAGACAGCCTATATTGTTGTGATTAAAACACAAATACAGATGAAATTATTTCTAGCGACAGGTATAACTTTAAAAGTTTTAAGAGAGGCTGACAAATTTATATCAAATTAAAGCTTAGGTTCTCCTCTTTCGAAATCACATGACTTTTACATTTAGACAATTTCTTCATACCTTAAACGGCCTCCATGCACACTTATCCCTCCGTAAAATACTGTCAAAATACGGGCCATAACTCAGGGTAGAACAGCCTATATTGTTGTGATTAAAACACAAATACAGATGAAATTATTTCTAGCGACGGGTATAACTTTAAAAGTTTTAAGGAGGCCGACAAATTTATATCAAATTAAAAGCTTAGGTTCTCCTCTTTCAGGAAATCACATGACTTTTACATTTAGACAATTTCTTCATACCTGAAACGGCCTCCATGCACACTTAGCCCTCCGTAAAATACTGTCAAAATACGGGCCATAACTCAGGGTAGACAGCCTATATTGTTGTGATTAAAACACAAATACAGATGAAATTATTTCTTGCGACGGGTTTAACTTTAAAAGTTTTTAAGGAGGCAGACAAATTTATATCAAATTAAAGCTTAGGTTCTCCTCTTTCAGGAAATCACATGACTTTTATATTCAGACAATTTCTTCATACCTTAAACGGCCTCCATGCACACTTAGCCCTCCGTAAAATACTGTCAAAATACGAGCCATAACTCAGGGTAGACAGCCTATATTGTTGTGATTAAAACACAAATACAGATGAAATTATTTCTAGCGACAGGTATAACTTTAAAAGTTTTAAGAGGCCGACAAATTTATATCAAATTAAAGCTTAGGTTCTCCTCTTTTAGGAAATCACATGACTTTTACATTAAGAGAATTTCTTCATACCTTAAACGGCCTCCATGCACACTTATCCCTCCGTAAAATACTGTCGAAATACGGGCCATAACTCATGGTAGACAGCCTATATTGTTGTAATTAAAATACAAATACGAATGAAATTATTTCTAGCGACGGGTATAACTTTAACAGTTTTTAAGGAGGCCGACAAATTTATATCCAAATTAAAGCTTAGGTTCTCCTCTTTCAGGAAATCACATGACTTTTATATTCAGACAATTTCTTCATACCTTAAACGGCCTCCATGCACACTTAGCCCTCCGTAAAATACTGTCAAAATACGAGCCATAACTCAGGGTAGACAGCCTATATTGTTGTGATTAAAACACAAATACGAATGAAATTATTTCTAGCGACGGGTATAACTTTAAAAGTTTTTAAGAGAGGCTGACAAATTTATATCCAAATTAAAGCTTAGGTTCTCCTCTTTCAGGAAATCACATGACTTTTACATTTAGACAATTTCTTCATACCTTAAACGGCCTCCATGCACACTTAGCCCTCCGTAAAATACTGTCAAAATACGGGCCATAACTCAGGGTAGACAGCCTATATTGTTGTGTAATTAAAACACAAATACGAGATGAAATTATTTCTAGCGACGGGTATAACTTTAAAAGTTTTTAAAAGGCCGACAAATTTATATCAAATTTAAAGCTTAGGTTCTCCTCTTTCAGGAAATCACATGACTTTTACATTTAGACAATTTCTTCATACCTTAAACGGCCTCCATGCACACTTAGCCCTCCGTAAAATACTGTCAAAATAGGGCCATAACTCAGGGTAGACAGCCTATATTGTTGTGATTAAAACACAAATACGAATGAAATTATTTCTAGCGACGGGTATAACTTTAAAAGTTTTAAGAGGCCGACAAATTTATATCTAATTAAAGCTTAGGTTCTCCTCTTTCAGGAAATCACATGACTTTTACATTTAGACAATTTCTTCATACCTTAAACGGCCTCCATGCACACTTAGCCCTCCGTAAAATACTGTCAAAATACGGGCCATAACTCAGGGTAGACAGCCTATATTGTTGTGATTAAAACACAAATACAAATGAAATTATTTCTAGCGACGGGTATAACTTTAAAAGTTTTTAAGGGAGGCCGACAAATTTATATCCAAATTAAAGCTTAGGTTCTCCTCTTTCAGGAAATCACATGACTTTTATATTTAGATAATTTCTTCATACCTTAAAAGGCCTCCATGCACACTTACCCCTCCGTAAAATACTGTCAAAATACGGGCCATAACTCAGGGTAGACAGCCTATATTGTTGTGATTAAAACACAAATACGAATGAAATTATTTCTAGCGACGGGTATAACTTTTAAAATTAAAGCTTAGGTTCTCCTCTTTCAGGAAATCACATGACTTTTACATTTAGACAATTTCTTCATACCTTGAAACGGCCTCCATGCACTTAGCCCTCCGTAAAATACTGTCAAAATACGGGCATAACTCAGGGTAGACAGTCTATATTGTTGTGATTAAAACACAAATACGAGATGAAATTATTTCTAGCGACGGGTATAACTTTAAAAGTTTTTAAAGGAGGCCGACAAATTTATATCCAAATTAAAGCTTAGGTTCTCCTCTTTCAGGAAATCACATGACTTTTACATTTAGACAATTTCTTCATACCTTAAACACCTCCATACGCCAGCCCTC
>CM055818.1:14032828-14057590 GCA_029582265.1 Zoroaster sp. YZ-2022
AGTAGCCATTCTTGATCCAGCTTGCAAAACTTGTGCCTGAAATTGTGGACTTTTTGGTTTTGTGAGGCACGTTGATTGCATTGTCAAGTCTTTGGTCAGGCAGATGCGTAGTTTGCCATTTTCTCGCCTGGAGACTGTTAGGCTGTTGACCCAACCTGTTGGCTCTGTCACATCGTCCGATAACACTGTACTTGCAAATTTTGCAGTACAGTCTGGCAATGGAAGTTTCTTTTAGGTGAATCTGCTCTGTAAATCTAGCCAGACATTGCAGGATCCTTCTGCTCTGCTTCAGATAGGCGCCAAGAATTGTAAATCTAGCCCAGGTCACCATGAAGAATAGGGTATGACTACTTGCTTGTCAATGAATGTCTTTCACGGAGAAGTCAGGTACATTGCTGTCGAAAAATCTGGATGGCATTGGCCTGATCTGGTCTTCCCAGCTCATTCTGGGTTTTAACGATATTCTCAGACATGGCGGTGATATTAAGGCACTCTGATTAAGATATGAAGGAGAGACACAGCCATCGGGCTTGTTAGCAGCGTGGAACATTGCTGAGGTCGCCATAAGATCGGTGTATGCACGCTTGCTGACACAGTACAATACACATGGTGTTGGCTCCGATTACGTTGGTTTTTGGTGCAAAATAAAGCTGTCAACACTTCAATTTCCAGCGAATTCATGCCAAGAAGTGTCTTTAATGTTCTGTCTATACTTTGTATTAAGACGAAAATGGAACAAGAATGTGAAATATTAACGAAACAATTAATTATAAAACACATGATTAACCCTAACTCCTAGACCCATTTGCTTAATAAACCTAAATCCTGTAAAATCCATCAGTAGTAAAGCAAGCATGACATGGACATGTATACACACATGTGTTTCTAATCTGGATACATGTACATGGCCAGGACCCTCGCCTGTATGCATGGAGCACTTTTAAACAGTGTCCACTGACCCAAGCACTGACCTTCTAATCACTACAACAAACATGAATGTACATATACCATGGAAGGCAAGTATGCTCTAATAACTTCAATCTCCAAAATCCTTACTTTAGCAAATAGTATTTTGGAGGTTTGAAGGTTATAAGGTTGAAGAAGATTGTGAGAATAATCTTTTGAATTCCCATTGTCGTAAATTTAAAATAAAACTCAAGTGCAAATCCTCATTTCAGCCAATCTGGTGATATTGAATGACGGATGTACACCACTAAATGAATGATGCAAATGCTAAATTGAAAGTGTTATCACAAAATTGTGGTGTCTGAAAACGAAATTGAATGCCTGAATTCTTAATTGAACCGTGGTAGCAACCGGATTAGCAAATTGCTTTAATATGAATGCATGAATCTGAATGCTCAATGGCCAGAAAAACCATACTATTAAAAATGAGGACAAACATTAAACTGTGAAATGGTTTTTATATTTTTCATAATTTATAGATTATCAACAGCAAGTAGATTCACCCTCCAACCTGTAACTGCTAGCTGACATTACAAACATCTCACACATAAGAATTAGCCAGCAACAAGGTCATAGGAGGTAACTGACAGCCATCATTAGTCATATAGGAGTTTGTGATCCGTAGAGAGTAAAACTAAAGATACTGGATACAGGTATTGATATAAAGGTAAGTCAACTTTGAGGATGCAATATTAGCACTCCAAATTCACAGGATAATATGTTGATGGAAACATACTCAAAATTGAAAGATGTACAATTAAAATCCTTTTTAAAAATTTTTTCTGCAATGGTGTTAATATAGAATATTCCATCTTGCCACTGTCTCAGGCAAAATTGTTATTAAAAAAAATGTAATTGGTGTGAAAGTTTGTTCTTGAACAAACAACAAATAGGCCTATTCACATATGAATAACTTCACCCTGAAAATCTGTTTTCCCGGGAAATAAATAGTTCACGCAATTTCATGATGACACAACACTGTTAAAATGTCATAAAATACTTTTGGGAATTCCTACGTCATGAAAACACTGTGAAACGCCATGAACTTTTGTGGCAGTTTTGGGTTAGCTCATTAATTTGAGAGCGCCGTGAATTTGCCCTGAAATTGCACTGTAAACATTATTGCAATATCTGAGACGAAGAGACACTATGAAATTGCCGTGAAATTACTGTGAACTGTTATTTCATGGCAAACGGATTTTCATAGTAAAGTTATTCATATGTCAAAGGCATTTGAACTCTTCTTGTGAACCCACTTATTTATTTGGTAATGTTTGCAAAACTGCTTCCAAAAGTATCCTTCATTCTTTGAATCAAAATATACACTAATCAACAAACTTGTAAAAGTGTCAGCTTAATCGGTCAACCTCGTTTGGGAGAAAATTGGAAATATTTGTTTTATAATTTGAAGTTTTCCCAAAATAAGTTAATTGAGTGTGATACTTAGGACTTGGTACTAAACATTGTGGGCTAATTTCACTTTTCTTAAGAATTACAGTACCTCAGAAAAAATTCTGTGGTTTGATGAAATTGTCACGCGGGTGTTAAACAATTTATTTAATTTTGCCCCACACCGCGGTGTATAGCTTTTCCCAGTGTCTGTGAAAAAAAACTCACAGGTGACTCGGCAGGATTCGAACCCACAACCTCCTTCTTACTAGTGCAGATGTATCCTATATGGCAGTGGTGCCGATATTTATGGTTTGAAATTTTGCGTCAGGTGATAAACAATTGATTTTAATTTGCTTGAATTGTTATAAAAACATTGACTAGTGTTGTGAAAATGAATATTCTCATTTCCCTCAAAATTTCACAGATTGGTTTCTGTGTAGATTCATTTATGAGGGCACATAGTGTATAGATATTTCATGAGGCCAACATTTCATACAGTGAAGTGACCAGTGCCCAATTGTGTACCTTTTTAATTAATCTTTCACACTGTTCTCACATATTGAATTACAGAAAATTTTGTTATTGTCAAATATGTCATTACCATTGTCTGAGTTTTATGTGACAAGATACTAGAGCAGTATACAAATGATCAAATATATATTACGCTGGTTATGTGTGTGGATAATGTGGGATTCCATTACCATGGCCTCTGTTGCTATCACAGGAACAAAATGCCAAAACGAATTTACCGATACTGATCAGAGCACACTGGATCAAATGTATAAGTTCAAAAGAATTTCTACATGGTGTCACCGCAAACAGTCTTTACTTCTCTTTACCCACTGCAGTAGTTTATTTCAATTTGCCCCTCCTTCTGGGTACTTCTGGAGATATCCTGCTCATTGAGAGATGGCATTCAACAGAACAGATTGGCAGAGTACCTGACCGTACTGCAACTGTGGTCTTCCTTTGAGAGTTTGCAAGATGGGTTCATTGAATTTAAATATTACTGTTTATGTGGCACCATTTGCAAGCAAAACAATCACTGGAACAGTTTGCAGAATGTTTTCTGTTAGTCAGTAGCGGTGTACAGTTAGTCAGTCAAATTCATAATTGGTGTGCAAATTTAACTTATTCACTCATTTGTAAGAACCTGCCACTTATTAATATTCCATTTGTGCAGCTTATGGTCGTTACACAAGAATATCTGAGGAGACCAAGCATGCTTGAAATGCTGTAAAACTCATCGATTAGGAAATATAGAAGACAGCTTATGACAAAAATTTCTGCGCCTGAAGATGAACCATGATACCTGTGATTATCAAAATTGCTTTTTAATATGGGCTCAATTGTAATTGTAATTTCAAGGAAAGAGAACTCTTTCCTCACTAATGTCAAACTAAAACTTTCTGGGTTGGTTGTTTCTGAATTCTGTATCATTTCATGTTGACAAAACTGTATCATCCTATCCTAATATGTTGAAAAAAATTTACCTAAGTACAAAACTGTGTCATCATCCTCCAGTAGTTTGTGTGTTCTGTGTATGCAATGAATCCTTTGTACCATCCTATCCTAGTATGTTGTAATTACTAAAGTACAAAACTGTGTAATCATCCTCCAGTAGTTTCTGTGTTCTGTGTATGCAATGATCCAGCTGTACCATCCTATCCTAGTATGTTGACAAAATTACCATTACAAAACTGTGTAATCATCCTCCAGTAGTTTCCTGTATTCTGTGTGTGCAATGATCCAACTGTACCATTCTATCCCTAGTGTGTTGAAAATTTTACTACAAGTACAAAACTGCCAATCATCTTCCAGCAATTTTCTGAATTATCCTGTTGACAAAGTTACTAAATTACAAAATTGTGTAATCATCTTCTTAATTTCTTATCCTTCAATACTTTGTGTATGTTAATGTATAAAAATGCTGTCTAACTTTGTATTTTTCTTATAGCCTCTATTGTTACTTTTTATAATATAATGTACTATTTAACTGTTGTATATTCTTATATTATTACTTACTTAACACTTTATACTGTTTATATACATGTACACTCCTCAAAATAAATAAAGGGTCAAAAAGTATTTTGTGAAAAATGTTGATAAGTCAGGACATAGAAACATTTTTAGTAAGGTAATTATTAAAGGTTGCTCTACAACATTTTAAGCACTTTTCACATGGTTTTGCATGCTATTGGCTTAGAAACTGACAGATCGTGTGACAAGACACAAAAATCTGATAACAGGTTCATGATGTCGCAATCAAGTTTGGCACATCTGCTTTATTTTTCTTCAAGACTTAATGAGATTCCCCCACATAATCAATAGGATTCTGCACTTGATAGAGTAGGTGTAAACAGTGGGTTAACCCAGCATGGGCGCTGTAGGGATGGGGGACCCTTAGGCCCCCCTCTATTTTGAGAGCTTTCCACCAGTTGATATTCTCTCCTGTCATGGCTTTGGCAAATCAGCATTGATTTCTGTATGTTTTGAGACTTAAAGTTAATGTCAGTATGAGGTTACATGACCCTGACTGCTACATTCCGTACAACGCCTCCTCATGGACTGTACTGTGTGCCCGGTGTTGAATCCTGTTGACCCAGCATCTCAGTAACACCCCTGAAAATAAATAAGCGGATGTGCCCAGGCTTGATTTGTTTATCATCGAACCTGTTATCAACATTTTTGTGTCTTGTCACATGATCATTCATGGTCTGGGCTGTAATGCAACAGGCAGCTGCTAACCAGCCCTGCAAAGCTGTTTCTCGACAGTGTGACCCTGGCCATGACTGTACTAAAAATTTTTTATGTCCTGACTTGGTCAATTATTCACAAAAATACTTTTGCCCCTTATTTTATTTTGAGGAGTTATAAGACAGTAATAAAAGACACGGTAACAAAGAAATACTTTCAAATGTTTTATTTCTTCCTTCTTGAACAAAAGACTAAAAGTACCAATCAACACCAAGGCAGTATATGTACCAAAAAGGCAATGGGATTTTTGTAACATTTTTGCAAAAACAACGCAAAAAGCCTATGGGATTTGTGCACGTTTTCGAGATAGCCCACAGGGTCTTCTGCACCCAATTAATTTCTACCCTTCCTCGACTAAACATCTTGAGCATGTTTGTCAAGAAAGGATTATTACTCTAATTAGAAACCAAGATAAAATATACTTTTACCTTCAAAATACAACATATATTTACTACGAACCATACCTGAATTTAGAAAACTACATTTAAAACATACAAGTTAATTAACATTTAGCTTCTTATTCAAAGTTAAAGTCACGAACATGCTTTGGTGGTTAATAATTTTCTCAAGATTCGTCAAACATATTTGCCAACATCATCTAAGCTATCTAAATGGGCCGGTAATGTAAGATGGTTGATTATAAATGATCTAATGTCTTTACTCTTTCTGAAATATTTGTACATACGCTTAGGAGAAAGGCTAATAAATTACATGTATCAATGAGAACCAAGTTAATAATATTTATACTACACACTTACCAACTTCTTACAATAGTTTAAAGGGAAAGCTCAACATTATGCTATCTTATCTAAACATGGTTCATAATAATTATTAAGTTTAACAGAGTGCATGTATCATGGTGGTTCTCTCTTTCCTAAAGTTATGATAAGCATGCTCATTGAAGCTTAACAATTTTATAACAGTGTACCTTAAGTTTGAATATTATGCTGTCGTGTGGATTCTCCAGTGGTTGGTTGATCTTGTCAAATTTCTTCTGGATCTCCTGATGAGAACCTGTTAAAATGTAAAGCTGACAAAAGTTGATTTTGACAACTCGTAGATATGGTGAACAATTGTTGTACAATATAGACCTTCCAAGAGATGAAAATTCAAATATAACATTACCGGTTTCCTTAGGTCCTCGTGCAAGCTGAGGATTAAAACAGTGACATATCATGGATTTTTTCATTGCTCTCTGGTGAATGCTTATATCTTCAACAAGAGGAATCGGACTTGATACCTCTTGCATACTGAGACACTTAATAGAAACTTACCCTTTTTCGACCTTAAATTATCAGTAATTACAAATGTAATATATTGCACTTATTTTGGCTGTGACCCTCTGGCGTTTTGCGGTGAAGTTGGATTCATTCTGAGTACAGTGGACATTTCCTCAGTATTAAACATTTCTAATCCGGTGTTGTTTTGTCTTACTTTTGAACCATTTTCAATTTATGCTTTTTCAATATTCGTAGTGGTAATTTCTGTTATGTCTCAGTGACAATGGTGAAATAATTTCTCTTTCAATTCATGAAAGAGTTTTGAATGTATGAAGGATTCTCTTTACAGCATATTTGTATTATAATTCAAAAGAGTAATCATATGATTAGAATTTAGAAGCAATATAACTAGTGACAATGTGCATTATGTGCTCGATTGGTTTTCTCTACATCTCATGAGAAATTAGCAGCTTGATCATAGACAAAAAATGTGCCGTCTTAATCGACAACCCTGTACTTAAATTGCTACTTGAAGTGAAGACAATTTTGGGAATGCAAACAAGCAATAGGCCTTAAGCGTATTTCCTAAGAATTATAATGTGAAAGAGCATTACATTTTAGTCATTATGTGAATGTTTTTATTTCACATTTTCTCAAAGGCTAGACTCACACTGAACTAAAACTTTTCTAAATCAGTTCCTTCAATGAGAGAAAGCATTCCTAAAACTTACTTTTTATCTCCAATTCTTGAATAGTTGTAAAACATTTGTAGCATTGATGTCATCACTGCATTTATTGTATTTGTCACAACACGTAATTAAGTTATACATTTACTTTAACACTCAATGAAACTTCCCAATATCATTCTCTGGTTGAGTGAACACAGATTTCAGCATTACCCAGTACATCAAAGACATTGTTCTCTTACAAGCTCTGAGATAAATCATGTTTACTTTTTCACCAGCCACCAGATTAAGGTAGGACAAAAGGTCAGATTACGTTTAATAACCCTGAAGCTTGGGCATTTGTTTTCTGGTGGTAAACCGGCTAATACTAGGGTTTGAACAATGGAATTTCCTTTTAAGTAGGTACATTTTTTACTGTAGCCCTGCATATGCAGATAAAATATTTTCAGATACTTTTCCATGAACGAAATAAGCAGCAACATAATTAAAAATGTTACTATTATTAGCCTGGGTGTTTGACAGTGACTATCAAGAAAAGACTGGTCTCTACAGGATAAATACGCATCTATACTAGGTTCAGACAACTGATCATTTCAGGCTGTGTGTCTGGCAATAGAAACTTTTGGGTCCTCATACTGTAACTGAACTTTGGTGTGAAAGTAACTACAGAGGTCAACTTATTGACGTATAAATGTACTTACTACAGTAAGGTTTGACAATGTTCAGCTTTGAGTGCACTAGATATGCCTTAGCAGAGTATATCAATATTGTAAAACAACCTGTGAAAGTTTCAGCTAATTATTTTTGTATTCAGATTTCTATATGAGAATTGTGAAAGAGTACTCTTTCCTTAATTCGACTGGAAATTAATGAACAGGTACCATCACAGTGTAAAACATGTAAAAAGTTTTATTTCTGAAGTACCAATTGTGGCATACATGGTCATACGTTTTTCATTTTGAACAGTGATAATTTCACTTATATTAAATAGAGAAAGACATTTTTGAAATGAGATTTCAAAAAAATGTTGAAAATTTTACTATTAAACCACTTACTCCTCATGGGTCTTATGAACATTTTAATGATCAGCTTGTTATCCTTTCCTCAGAAGCCAAAATAACAATGTTCTGATGAAAAAGACAGACAATACGTCCTTAACGGTTTCTGCTTCAAATTGATAAAAATTCAAAATCATTATGAACCCAGGATTAGGCCACATTTTTAGTGGGCAAAGTTTTTGAGAAGAAAACCCACCTTCGTATATGGCTGATGCATCTGATACAGCGATAGATTTTCCATCAATGTCATCATGGCCTTTACTTTGTAGATAGAGGGCAGCAAAATACTGTCAGTTGACAACCTGTAAAAGATAATGTTTCTCATTAAATAAAGTTTCTCTTAGCAGAAGTCTGGGCTAGAGGTAGGTACAGGTCGATTTCTGTTCTGCACTTGGGATTTTGGGAATAAAAGTATATGCTTCCATTATTATACGATGTGGATGTTTGGTCTGCATTTTATGAAAATTGTATTATATTAATACACGCAGTCATGGGTTGACTGAAATCTTCATTTCTTTACACTTTTGCACTTTCAGTGACATACAGGTTCATTGTTGTCTGAACTCAAATCTTGTTTTCCATCAAAATGAACTTTCCACTTCTATCAAAAGTGTCCAAGAAGCATTGGCTTCAGCTGATAAAATATGATCCAAGTAAAATTTCATTTCTGGGACCCCACCAAATTAAAGGAAAAAAATTGAAAAAATAATAATCAGAAAGAGGATGAGTACACTGTACAACCATTTCCTCACATTAAATGTTTTGTTTGAATTTTTGGTAGAATACCTACAAGAACTAGTGTCTCAATTGTGTAATATTCAAAATCCCACGGCAAAACAATGAATTTGTGTTTATGATGTTGTATTTTCATAGACTGAGGTACTAGGTCTAAAAAGACGTTCATGCAGTTGAGCAAATCCAATCAGTGTAATACCAAAAGGCCGGTAGCCATACTCGTTTCCATGATTGTACATCGAGTACAAGGCTTGCAACAAACTTCTATTCAGGGTCAAAATTACCACTTTCTCATTTGCATTAACAGAAGAACTACTTTATCTGCTAGGTTCGATAGTCTGGGGGCTAAAGTGTATGAAACATCCTGGTGGAAACAAATAGAAAAGATATGAAGTATCAAACCACCACATTTTAAGGGATTTTTTGCAACCACTAACCAGTTAAAAATTATTCTATCGATTTTTAAGGGCACAGGAAGCGAAAACTATCTTTACAATCCACTTTTATGATGGTTTTCAGACTTTATTTTCCTTCTAAAAAATCCTCCCCTTCAGAAAAATACAAGGATCCTATTATAGTTGCCACTGCACATGTACAATGACTGACATGGCAGAGGAAGTCTTCGTATACCAAAATGTAGATTTTCATAAAATAAATATCCTGGAATAATTTGAAGTACTATATATCCATCATCATCATCCATATGTTCTCCACCTTACTAGGTAGTTAAGATTACATTGTTGGATTTATATTGAATGAGAAAAGTGGCGGTCGGATGCGGCAGTGCTGTATATCTAATTTTGGCGGGCTCTTAATTAGCCAAAATACATAGAGGTTAAGTTAATACAATTTAGCTGTTATAATTCCTTCTGGCTACTATAAAATTCAGAGTAATATTAACCCCTACTTCTGTCAAGCATAGAGAAATTGGCATTTGTTTTAGAGATATTGAGCAACAAAGTAAATATCTAGTCTTGTTGCAGTTATTGTGAGTTAACACTAACAGCTTCTATGAGTGTGCTTATTATATGACCGACCGAATATAAACTTGATTGGTACCCTAGTCCAGACATATTTTACCAGTATTTGTACATTCGTGAAGGTGATTAATTTTGATTCAACAATCTGGGCCTGATTTCAAAGAGCTGCTAAATGGTAAAAATCACTTACAAGAAATAATTGCTTAACTTAGATTTTGTTGGTTTACCAATAAACAGGAATATTTGCATAGACCGATTGATTTTTATACAGGAAAAAAATGTCTGAAACCTAATCCAAGATAACTTATTTCAGACATTTTGCAATGTCTGAAATCAAATCCTACTTAAGTTTCATACATTTTTTTCTCCATAGTGAAAGACAACAAATACATCATCCTTTAAAAATATTAACTCATCTGGTTGTAAGGTGCTATGACTACGTGTGTTTTTTACTTTACAGAATTGTATTACTTCGTACACTGTAACAACCTAGTTGCACCGTTGGTGTGGGTGTGGTTGGTACAACACTTGATAATCATGAGATCAAACCTACATATACGGTATATCTTATCAGACTGGGCTAGTCTTTCCACTTTCAATTTGTTTGACAGAACTCTAAACTTGAAAAATAATACTTCTTTAAAATTATTAATTTCTTGTAGGCTGCCATGTTAAAATTCTGCTAAATAAAACAAAGAATAATTTGAGTAAATTGGGAATTCATATTGTTCACACTATTGTATAAAATCCTGTTCCTTAGAACATGCACGTTTTAATAACATGTCAGAATTGAGAGGGATAACTTGAAGGAAGAAACTGATCTAAAGAACATGCCAATATCACAGAAATACCACCATAAATATCTGACTGTCAGTTAAATGACACGGGTCTCATGGTCGGTAAATTCTAATAGAGTATTACTTGCCACCTCAGGAATGATGAATGTTTGTTCCACTTGATCCACACCTACAAGTTTGATCATCCTATACCTAAGGTTTTTTAATGGAGGTTTGACATCTGAACATTAAAGTTATTTACATTTTCTTTTTGGACAAAACGTCTGCGTTTTCACAAAGAAATATCACAACAAGTTTGTAATTATTATTATTATTATTATTAATCATTTCTGGTAATGAAACCAGGGATGCCTCAGAAAAGCGCACTTAAGCACTATAAGCTCAGAGAGAAGCCTGAGGAAACCTGTAAACAAAGGCGCTTGCAATGAGACCCAAAACACCTGGGTAAACCCCTTACTTTCACGATAAGTGTTCTGGGTTCTTTACGTGCATTACTTAATCTAGTACACAGGACCTACGGCTTAACGTCCCATCCGAAGGACGAAGCAATTATGGTTAAATATCTTGCTCAAGGACACAAAGTGTCACGACCAGAATCGAACCCGCACCCCTGCTGCTGGCAACACCAGAACTTGGGTTCCGTTTTTGCTTGAACCGCTCGGCCACGACACTCCACCATGAACAGTGTAGACTCCCCACCTGAGCCCCGCCCTTATACCTTGGAAAAAACCTTGCTATGTGCATCTTTTGCAATAGCCTATTTCATATAAAGGAATGTTTAAATTAATTTGGTCAATAAATAAGAAGATACAGGTTTTTTTAAAGATTATATAACACTGTATGTTGGCATAATTAAGATGACCTGAATAATTATTACTATAATCAAAACATGTTTGCACAGATCCCAGTCTATTAGGTATCTTTCTGAAAACAAAATATTGCAAAAACAATGATCAACCTTGTAAATACATGAATTATCTGCTCAGAGCAAAATACAGCACACGCAAAACCCCAAAAAGTTTTTTCAAAGTGAAATAAAATTTAAAACTGAATATCATGCAAAAGCTGTCAGATTTCAGAAAAATGCCACATCAGAAGATTTCACACAAAAATTTTGTTAAAAAGAATTGATTTTGAAAATATTTAAAAATATCTTTAACCTTCTGAAATTGCCGAGAAAAGTCAACTCAGTCGATAGAGTACCTAACTGTCATTAAAGACATCCCAGTGTCAAATCACAATCAAGGAAATGTTGATTTTTATTTAACAATAATAATAATAATGTGTGGTCTTATATAGCGCACGTATCCACTGTGGTGGTTACTCAAGGCGCGTGCATTATTACCCCTGGTCCACTGGGTTAATAATCATTCCTATAATCTTTCTATTCCTAGAATTATACAGCCAATCGCTGCGACACTACAGCGCTACCAGGGCTAATCAAACACAATAGCCTCTCTATCCCTCACAGGTACCCATTATACTTTGGGTGGAAGAAGGCATTACAGTAAGTATACTTAAGGTTGCCATTACAAGTCCGCCGCCGGGTTTCGAACCACATTCTGATGACACAGCCATCAGAGACTTGAAAACAAAATAAATACTTTTCTTTATATTCTTAAAATATCACAAAGGTTGAAAATACTAAAAGATTAAATATTCAAAGACTTTAGAAAGTTTTATGTATCGGTAACATAGAAGAACTGAATATGAATTGAAAGACCTCAAAAACCTCAGTAAGCGTTCCCGTTATTTTCCACTAAGTGAGTATCAGCGATGATCAATAGAACAATCACATGAAGCGGTGGTCTAATGGATTAGACGCGGAAGACGCCTGGCTTACATGCAAACGACCTTGGTTCGCATCAGCAGCAGCAGTTTTTTTCTTTTATTGTGTGGTACAGGTACAATTCGAACCCTTTATTTAAATACTGGGTTGTTAACCCGTCTAATAACAACGGGATCCAGATGGCGCAGCGGGTTGGCTGACCATTTTCTGGAAGTGTCAATTGCGGGATCTCTTTCAGAGCTGGGACGCACCAGGTCGAGTAGCTGTAGAGACATACCTAATTCAGGGGACATGGCAGTTGCGGCAGCAGCAACGGTTTGGGGGCCGCCATGCTCTCTCCCCTATTCGACAGTTGGTTACAGTGCGGGAAAGTAAAGGAGGGACCGGGGGTCTGCCGATTCCCCCAGAAGGGTGCTAAGGTGGTTATCACGCTGGGTTCGCCTAGAAGATTCAACGCTCCCCAATGCCTGGTCATTAGGCCTACCTCTGACTAACTTTCTGCAAAGTTTGGAATATAATATTTTGTATTATTATTGTTTTCTTACCCAATTGAACCCAATTGAATTTAAGAGTCGGTGATAGTGTACCGGTACTGCAAGGATTTTCTTCTGTGCGCTGGCACTGGGAGGCACATGTAGGGAGCACTTTGGCGGGACAACATAAAGGCTGAACTCAGGGAAGCCATAATGATTTTCTTTTTAATACTCAATGGGCACCACACACCCCCACACATCCCGTTCTATAAGCCCTCCCCCACCCTGCCTCCAGCTCTGCAAATTTCACTGAGATGAAAGCACTTTGTGCGAATACATTTCTCAGGATGATCGATACGTATATACCATGCAATTTTACGGTAAGGGATGTTTTAGAATGATAATAATTCGTTAATTCCTATAATCCTGGTAAATATCAATTTTGTAAAAGTGTATGTTGGCAACCTTATAGTCTTCATTCGCAGTCGTCATTCACCATAGACGCTAGTTTTCTTGTTTATACGCGCTGGTTGTTATATGAGCTACCGTTGAGGGCGGCAACACAAACCGCGGTTGTCAAAGGATGCACAGGAAAACTAACATCTAATGAATAAAACCTATGACTGACCTAAACCGTGGGTCCACCTGTTTCAACTAATGTCATCAAACCGATGTCATGCAGTTACTAGCACCTCTAAAGCTGCTCATCATCATACGAGCAAGAAGACCTTTGCCGTCTTTATGATAATGCAATTTCTGACATCAAACTCACTTGCCAAGTTCATAAGTTCATACTCACACCAAGTTCATAAGGGTCATATGACTGATGCTGCTGCAACAAATGAGCTAGTAATTTTCACCTCACTGTGTTAATCTTAAACTAGGTTACCGATTCCATGCCCCTGTTCTATTGAGTCTGCTCTGATCGTGAAGATATTGCCCCTTTTAAAACGGAGGTTATATGTTTCAATTTTGAATAACATCAGAAATGATGTCATACGTTTTTCAATTTAATTCTCGTAAAACAGAATTAAACTTATTTTTCTTTGTGAGGGTAATTTTTTATATACGTGAATAACTTCAAATGGAACAAAATTTCCGGGAATTTCCGGAATCACACAAAAAATAAAGAAATAAATAAACGTCCAAACTTGTTCATAAAGTGATATCAGAAAAGACGTAATCATTAACACTTGTTTTACAATGCCAACCTGTAAACCGTTTCTAGCTTTATTAAGTTGTAAGGTCGTTATACGAGAAAAATAGTAAAAATAGTATTTCGATTTTTTAGCCAGCTGTAAAACTTCTTCATTCAGTCAAGAATTTGGATTGGCAAATAATAGTGCATAGACGGCGATACCAATACTACAAACGATGTACCTCAGTACACAAAAATATACGGTATTATGATTTTTGAAAAGCATCATCCACACGGTGTGAGTTTTATGTCAAAACTGTTATCATAAGACCTAATTTGTTTAGGTTACTGGTCTTCACTCATTACCAATTTTGTAACGTTATTATAATTATGTTGGCAACCTAAATAGTCTTCATTCATATTCTTCATTCATTAGATCGTTAGTTAGGGTAACTGACTGTCAAGCAAGAGGTTCCAGAATAAAGGAATCACGATCACTGGGGAACATGTTGATTTTAGTAAAAGCACAGAATCGTATGTTTGAAAATATATAAAATATATGCTAACCTAAGAAATACAAAAGAAACAGTTATCTCAGTTGGTAGAAGATACCTGATCGCCAAGCAAGAGGTCCCAGTATCGAAGCATGATCAGGGATATTTTGATTTGTGTAAAAATAAATTTATGGCGTTGAAAATATAGAAATATATGTGTTAACCTACGAAAGCTGTCACAAAGAGAAACAGTTAGCTCAGTTAGTAGAGTGCTTGAATGTCGAGCTAGAGGTCCGGGGATCGAATCACGGTCAGAGGAAATCTGTAATTTTTGTAAAATAAAATTTATGTTGAAACTATTTAAGACATATGTTTCCAACACTGTGAAATATATACATTTAAGAAAAAAAAAGAATTTATGTTGAAGTTAATTTTTTAAATCGAATTTGTATTGGAAACATTTACAATATATCGTTAACCTACGTTATCCTAGGATCGAATCACGATCATGCGATTTTTTGATTTTTGTAATAAATAATTTATGTTGAAAACATTTAAAATATAAATATGTTTAACCTATGAAACATGAAACAGCTTTCTCAGTTGGTAGAATAGCTGACTACCAAGCAAGAGGTCCCAGTATCGAAGCATGATCAGGGATATTTTGATTTGTGTAAAAACAAAATATGTTGAAAACATTTAAAATATATCTTTGATCTACGAATGTCTTTTTGAGATGGAGTCATTGTAACCCCATTTGTTACTTATCTACAAAACATCAAAATGCACAATAATATTTACACAAGTTATTTGCGTAAATGAAGCGGTGGTCTAATGGATAAGATGCCTGACTTCTATTCACACGACCCTGGTTCGAATCTTGCCAGCGGTGTTTTCTTTTATTGTGTAGTGCAGTACAATTCAAACCCTTTATTTAAATAGGTTTAATTTAACCTGTCTAATACCAACGGGGTCCAGATGGCGCAGCGGGTTGGCCGGACCACTGGAAGTGTCAACCGCGGGACTTCCAGAGCTGGGACGCACCGGTTCGAAGCCCTAGAACATACCTAATTCAGGGACATGGCAGTTGCAGCAGCAACGGCTTGGGGGCCGCCATGTCTCACCCCTATACGACAGTTGGTTACGGTGCGGGAAAGTAAAGGAGGGACCGGGGGTCTGCCGATTCCCCCAGAAGGGTGCTAAGGTGGTTATCACGCTGGGTTCGCCTAGAAGATTCAACGCTCCCCAATGCCTGGTCATTACCCTCTGACTAACTTTCTGCAAAGTTTTGAATATAATATTTGTGTTATTGTTGTTTTCACCCAATTGAACCCAATTGAATTTAAGAGTCGGTGATAGTGTACCGGTACTGCAAGGATTTTCTGTGGGCTGGCACTGAGGCACATATGTAGGGTACTTTGGCGGGACAACAAACTCGAAGCCACAATGATTTTCTTTTATCTCCAATGGGCACCGCACCTCACACATCCCGTTCTACAAGCCTGCCCCCACCCCCGCCTCCAGCTCTGCAAATTTCACTAAGATGAAAGCACTTCCCGGCGAATACATTTCTCAGGATGATCGATACGTATACCATGCAATTTTACAGGAAGGGATGTTTTTTAAAGATAATAATTCGTTAATTCTATAATCTGGTAAATATCAATTTTGTAACGTATATGTTGGCAACCTTATAGTCTTCATTCACAGTCGGCATTCATAGACACTAGATTCTTGTACGCACCGCGGTTGGTATAACGGCCCGTTGAGGGCGCGCAACACACAACGGCGGCGCAAAGGATGTACAGAAAAACTGTTAGCCAAGCAAGAGGTATCAAGATCGAATCCTGAGAAGTCTTGATTTTGTAAAAAAATAAATAAATACAAAATATTTAAAATGTATGTTTAACCAACGAAATATATAAGAAACAGTTAGCTCAGGTGGTACAATGCCTGACTGCAGAGCATAAATAATTTATATTTAAAACATTTAAAATGTATGCTTAACCTACGAAATGTATAAGAAACAGTTAGATCAGTTGGTAGAGTGTCTGACTGCTGCGCATAAGCGGTCCCAGGCCAGATCGAAATACGATGAGGCAGTGGCGTAGCCAGCGGGGGTCGGGAGGGGGAGTCCCCCCACAGATATTTTCAGGGATAAAATAGGACGGCAAAAATTTGGCAAGAGACAAGATAAACTGGAACAGAAAAAATAACCATTTATTTATACTCAGTTTTTACCACGATGTGATCTGCTTCTCATTGTTTTATCTCATGGAAGGTGAGCTGTGGTGATGCCAACGGTGCCAGCTTGGCTGAGTCTCGTAGTGTATAGATTACGCTTGTGTGGCGCGTTCCAGTTCTGACATGTTGGCCTACTCCACAAATCCCGTAGTCTCGGTCCCAGACTGCATGGACTCAATCGCCAACATTAATGTATGGAGTGACGAGTGATCATAAATCAAATCAATGATTAAGAAATGGGACATTCATAACGCCTTCTTGACCATTTTGTACAGAATACTGAGTACCATTGCGTTATCTTCAGCGACAAGTGAGAGATCATTCATCCTACAAAAACCTACCTCGGATCCACAATGACGGAAGAAACGCTTTCGTCGTTAGCCATACTAAGCATATAGAGCGAGATCTCTCTGAACAAGTTAACTTTAATTCAGTGATTGACACTTTTAGTCAAATTTCAGAGCGACGTATAATGGAACTTGATCATCGTCTTTAATAAGACACAACAGCTCCCAGTAGGGTCACCTACAAGTACTAGGATTTGTCACGAAAGAACTATATTAGTATATATAACATGATTTGCTTTTGTATCTGATTGTGTATTTTAGTTACAAATATTTTCATAATACAATTCCTGCAGCGTAACTGAAAAGTAGGGCCTACACATGATGTTATGAAAGGTCATATCAGTATAACGGTTTACTTAAACTTAAATCCTCCCAAAATGGGGACAAAATGGCTTCTTGCCCCCCCACACACACACGTAGAAGGCTAGCTATACACGCCTGGTTCAACAGAGAGCGGTATTTTATGTTGTCAATAGCAGAACTGTTTCAGGCAGAAGTGGGAACACAAATCTAAAAATGATCAAGATACACAACCATCGCATAATAATTTATCTGTAAAAAAGGTGTCATAGAAAAATATATTTCTGTAAGCCATCTTAAGGCCAAAATCATTCAAACTTAAAGAAGTTTACTACTTACAAGGTTTGAAACGTCAACAAAGGGAAAACTTCAGGTTGAAATATTCACAGAAGCGTATTTTCTAAACTGTCGAGCCGATTTACAAGCAACACATAATGAGAATTTTTATTTATCCGGAAAACACTGTCCCGGGGTACGCCCCCATATTGGCAAAATCATGGCTCCGATACTGTCTTCATCCCCCACACTTATTTATTTATTTATTTATTTGTTTTTTTTAATATATTTTTTTTATATTTATTATTATAATTTTTTTATTATTTTTATTATTATTATTATTATTATTTTTTTTGGGGGGGGGGGGATTGTTTTCAATCACTAACGTCATTTATAACCATTTAAAAAAGGTTCTATCGATTTTGGGGGTACTGAAAGGATAAACTCTAAAATCCACTTTTATGATGGATTTCAGATTTTATTATCCTTCTAAAATAACAAATTCTCCCATTGGCCTTAAAAATATAAGAATCATTACAGGCCCCCTAGTTGCCACTGCGCATGTACAGTGACTGACAAGTGACATGACTGAGGAAGTCAAACATTTCTAAATTTTCATTAAACAAATATTCTGGAATAATTTGAGGTATTATGTCCATCATCATCCGTATGTTGTGCACTTAACTGAGCACGTAAGATGACATTATTGTTTTGTAATTAACAAGACATTCTACTCCAAAAGGCATCACGAGAATAAATACGAGAAGAAATACGTCTCCGAGTCGAAGTATTTATTTACTTCCTCCATATAGCTTCATGTAAACTGAGCTTTGTCAACTATTGTTTTCCTTTTATAAAGAATATAATCAATGTTCCAGGTGAAAACAAAATTGAAGAATAGCGAGACTTAAATGGACACTATAGTCACGATCAGAGCAAACTTTTAACAGCGCATGCAATCGGTGTCCTAGTTTAAGATAAGCACAGTGACTGAAAATTACTGGCTCATTTATGCAGCAGCAACAGTAATAAGACCTTATCATGTGGGGTATTATTATCAGTCACTGAGTTAATCTAAAAACTAGCAACCTCTGGATTCCATGCCACCCTGTTGATTGTGACGATATGTAGCCCCTTTAAACACACAGGCAATAAGCCTCATAAATCACACCCAGGGACTCAGGGAAATCAGCTGGAGAATTCCTCCATTTGTGTAGTTTCCGGGGAAAGGTATTTATTTTTCTTTTCTTAATTATAAAAATGTTCTGTTTATAATTTAACTGATTTCTTAATAATTTTCTCTCCACAATTTTGCTATAATATGAAGAAAAAACTTCCATCTCCCATCAGTCAGCACAATAGGGCTTTATATCTTAAAACTAAAAATGCCAGGTGAACTTGAAAAAATATCTCAATGTCGGGTGGATAGCCTCTTACTCAGAACAACACTTTTTATTTCATAGAAGAACACTTAGGAAGAAAATCCCTACTTGAAAATGTAGCTGGCATAAAACTCCTCCCACTTTTTTCTAACCATATTTCCTCTACACATCACCTTTTGGCAACTTCAGACAGTTTTTGCACGTGGCAGTACAAAGTTCCCAATGTGTCTTGTACCCTGCTGCATAACAGTGACAACTAAAACGATATAGCAGATTGGAATCAGACTGGCCTTGTTATCATGTTATTACCCAGATTTTTCTTTGTAAACTGCCAACGGAAAATGTATGTTTGTACATGAAGTGAAATGAACTTAATCTTGAACAATATCAACTTGTTTGTTAAAGTTATACACACTCCAAGTTTCATACACGGTTTACATTTAAAACGACTCGTCATATGCCGTCTGAATTGATGACCATTGAAGCTGTAAACAGATATGTAAGTTTTTTTGTATGAAGGCCCAGAAGTGAACCAAAGTTATCCCCATTCTAGGGGTCAATACACTGGGATGGACTCCTACGTATCATTGGCCTAATAATAATAACCCCACATTTACAACAAAAAGGGGCAAATTGTTTCAGCACTTTTGATATGCTAAGGAATTGCAGTGTATTGACCCTAGAATGGGGCGAAACCTAAGTTAGAATTATTCTAAATAATTTCACTGTCTCCAACTGACAAAACATCCCCAAGCAAGACCAATAATCTAAGTTCTAAGTAAGTAGTTGTTGAATTTCTTAAAACACAATACCCCACTGTTGTAAGTGACCAGTTTTGAATTTGATCAGTATAGCCCTCATTATACATTCTTAGATAAGAAATCACTCTTTTTCCCTAAGCTCGGTCAAGCCCACATTTCACAGAGATTTGGCCACATCCAAGAAGCTTCTTCAATAACTTGTGTAACTTCTTCATCTTGTAGCACTTCATCATTTCATCTAAGTGTAAAATAACATTTCCCAGAGATTATGACATAAGACCACAGTATAGGCAGTTTCATGAAAATTTGAAGTTGCTTCAATTCTTTTTAAATGTCATATCACTGGATAGAGCAAAAAATTAGAAAGAAAATGCAGGGATTCAATGGTCATGAGTAGGTTAACCCTGTGCAAAGTTCACGATTTTTGTTGATTTAAATATTTGGTCATTTTGGAGGCCAGTTTCATTTGAAAAGTTGTGACCTGCATTTGCTCTGCAACGTATCCTTGTAGTACTAACAAAGTGTCTATATAGCATGTAACCCCTTTTAATTATTTAGGTTTTATAACAAAATTCCTCATTGAATACCAAAATCCACTCCGCGGGCGTGACACCCTTTATCACCGGAAGTCACAATCGCCATAGCGATGGCGGTGATTTTTAATTTGAATTTGCTGTCGGATCGATTTACATGAGTTACAGAATTGTATTTTCTCCGCCTAACGTTACAGTTGGCATCGACTTCGACCAATAATTAAGATAAATCCACGCATACGGTGTATCCTTTTTCGTGGTTTCAAGTTTCGTAAGACCATCCAATACCTCTAAAATTGATGATGAATTTCCGCATGCACAATTGATGAAAAACGGGTCGTAAAAACACGGCGATATTTCTAACGTCCTCGGAAGTTCGGATATTTGCATTGAAACGAAGCAAAATTTATGAATGAATCTAAGATGGCGTCTACAGAGCTTAGCGATTAACTCCGACTTTGGCGACAACGCGAACTCACGAAGCTACGGACAGCCAGGGGAGCGTTTCGCGATGAGAACCCGGATGAGTCAGTCCGGTCACAATCGCTGATGTTCAAAGTTAGCTTGAAGTTGAAGTGCACGCCACTTGCGGCGGTTTATGTGAATCCCCTACCACCAGAGGGAAGGAACTAGACCTGAGTGAATAGCAAAATTTTACTATTCGACAATGTCACAAGGCAACTTTTCACATGAATAATACGACCTATTCGCGAATAGTTGGGCCATTTTTTTTCCCGCGGTTTATAAAAGTACTAAAACATTAAAAACAATTGCTTTGATAGTGTTTAGCTTTCACTATCTTGTAATATTTCAGACAATAAACAAAACACACATACATTAAGCTCTTTCATGCCTGTTGTTGTTTTTTATTTATTTCTTGCAAAATTGTACTTGAAATAATACCATTTCGTGGTAAGTGAAAAATCCAACGTCACGTAGTTATTACTTCAGGCAGTGGGAAACTTCCAGCAGCAACTATTCAGCATTAACAGTTGCACATTGTTTGTCACATGCTAAGTCCCGCCAATTACGTTCATCCCCATGTCAACAGAGGGAAGTCCACCTAAACCCTATAAAATGAATGCATTGAATAGATTCCTAGTTTATATTTAAGTCGCCGTTAAGAATGGGTACCAATAAGTTGACGGTCACCCTGTTATTTCAAATCAGTGATTAGCCTAGTCCTATATACAAAATAAATAACCATGCAAGCAGTACGTGTTTATGCCTTTCATGTCCAAAGCTAGCTTCCGCAGTGTAGCCCAAGCACTATGCTTAAAACCTGGTTGGTTCCAGGCAACGCACCTGCGTGGGTGCAGTGTACCCTAGGAAGCTGATTTGCTCTTGCACGACCCTCATCGCGTTTTGGTAGGGATTGACTTGTGCTCTCACCGCATAGAATTACGTTATCATTATTGGACCACAAACTTTTCTTGGGAAACCAAATGGGGGCGTAAGCAGCAAACAATTACGCCATGCAATAGGAAGTGGATCGGTGGGATTTATCATTACTCATCAGTAGACCTACGTTACCTGCAAGTGCAAAGGTAATTACACCAGCAATGCGAAAGACAGTGACCAAAGACCATGCTTTTCGTCGAAGTTAATATTTATGAAAATAAAATTGACATTTTCAAACAAATTCGATAGTGTACAAATAAACAACATGAAACATTAATCACAGTTGTTTAATCATTAATTCATCATCTCCAGCTTTTTTCTTCAAAAACAAAAACGTTATATACGATTTTGTAGTGTTCAAATTTAATTAGTAATTACCTTCAGTTTATGCTACTTTTAAGTGTTATATTACTTTTTACAGCTCGATGCAGTCACAGCCATCCAGGCTGCCCTGTCAGCTTCCTCAAAGGCACTACTGCCGGGGAGTACTGCCCGCGAATACTACAATGCGTATAATTACCAGCAGTGCCTGGAGCCAATGAACAGCACACACTTGAGCAGCATTGTCATGGTCAGTATTCGCGAATAGTTCACTTACAGTTCACGCACCGCAATTTTATGTTGTGTAAAGGCATTACATTGCAGGTAACAGTCGCTGCAGTTACAGCCAGCCAGCCTGACTTGTCGGCTTGCCTCAAAGGCATTACTAGTTACAAACACTACAATGCTTACTCCCATGACTAGACAAAACTGTAATTGCTGGGCTTAATAGGATTACTCACAATCAGTGGTTGCTGAATAGGTTAGCAAACACTTCACTTACCACAAGGTTATGGATGGTTTGGAAGGTCATGGTAGTTATGAAGGGGTTTAAAGGTCATTATTCATGAATCAGTTGCCAGGTATTCAGCGCCTCGGCACGACATCCAATAATTCAAATACCACGAGTGCACGTATTAGCAAAAACCACCTCACATCTAATATTCAATAATCGTAATTATATTCGCACAGGCCTAGAAGGAACACACCTTAAACCTTTGATGTAGGCTAAATGCTCGCTATAACTCATGTTTTCCTTCCATGATGTGATTAAAGGTTCTGTGAAGAGTGTATTTACTCAAACTTATTTTTTTTGGTGCTTTATATTGATTGGTATGAATTAAAAAAACAATTTTAAATGTTTTATTTTTTTAATCGAGTGGATTATTAATGGTATATCTAATAATCAAAAATTGACCTCAATCTGTCAAAGTTTTTAATCCCGAAACGCCTCATGACATACATAAAGGCAGAGAATTTCTATCAAAGCTAGAACTCCCATCATGCGCGTCGGTTCTGATCATGGTAGCAGCATGGCCATACCCGAACTGGCGTGAAGGCCCCTGTTCAGCATTGGTGCTATACGATGGCATATCGGCCAAGTGCTGTGGATTGCGGATCAGAATCGTTTCTTATGTACGCTACAAATTTTATGTTAATGAGGGATATATGGTCGTAAAAGGTAATTTCTAAATTTAAAAAATTTATATTTTTATGGTGTAAATGTGAGGGGAAATTTTATTAAAATGACAAATATATGTTCCAGTAGACATACTTTATTGTAGGGTAAACTGGGTAAAAACACCCATGGGTAAAAATGCCCATTTGACTTGTTTCCACTACTAGTAAAAATGACAAGATGAATTATTAATTGAATATATTTCTAATAACTATAATGTATAAAAAAACAATTAATAATAAAGAGATTTAAATTACTAACATATTTTAAGGGCACGTATACGTAGGTGCTGTTGAAAAAAAAAAAATGAAAAAAAGTTAAAAAAATGACCATCAAAGGTTTAGCCTATCACTTAAATGATTTTATAAAAAGGGTTTTATTTTTTATTATTATCTTAGTTGATAGCATATTATATTAAGAAGGCTTATTACATAATTATAAATAATTAAAATATTAAAATCAATTTTAATATTTGCTTAATCATCAGCGTGAGGGGCGTTTTACCCGGCAAAATCAAGGGCCTCGCAAATCCAGTAGCATCCTTAACATCTAACTCTATTTCAGCCTCATTTATCTTCAAAACCTCAATATTCTAACTTTTCACAGCTATATTTTTGTATTGAGGGTTCACTAAACAAACAACTTCAAGTATTAATGAGTAGGGCCAAACAGTCATCCCACTGTGGTCATGTGTATGACAAGATCTCCCTCCAGTCAGTGTACATGTGCGAAAGTCCATCATTCCGGTTAACCGTATCGGCCACTGGGGGATTGAATCAGGAAGACTTAGCAAAAACTATGGACAATTTAATAAATGGCAGATGAACATGCATTGAAATAGTTAGCGATTACAAAGCAGCAGGTTAATATCAGGCAGTAGTTAGAGAACATGTATGTTTAATAAAACATGGAGTGAGTTTGTAGTTGTATTAAGCCTAATTAACCAAATTATTTTTGAAAAGTTGTTTGTGCTTAAGGCCTTCCAGTGATTCTGAAAACTAAAGAAAAAACTGTATTTGCAAGTTAAGAGTTTACAGGGATGAATACAAATTTTATAACAAAATTGGTATTCTTGACAGACCGTCACATAGGCTACATCATACCTGCCGATCAAGTTCAGATTTAATCAGATTAGTTCGGAGTTTTGAGTTCCCACAATCTGTTTTTTCCAAAGAACAAAATTAGACAAAAGTAATGACTGAATAATAATAATTAAAAAAAAGCCAAAAACAAATGCAAGAAATTTTGGAACATCTAGTTAATTAACCAGTTCGCGTTGGAGGCCGTGCATACACGCAATTTTTTTTGGCACCACGGATCGGAGAGCGTCTAAACACGCCAGAGGAAACTCCGGAATATTGGTATGCTTGCTCGGTTGAGCCACGCGTGTACGGTGACATGCTCGGTGTCCAAGCCACCCGGGCTTGTGGAAGCTTCTGCCGGTGTGTGTGGAAAAATAAACGCCACAGGGGCCCAGAAAACTTTTATTCTACGAACTGGTTAAAAATTAAAAATAATTTTTTTTTGACAAAATG
>CM055818.1:14058090-14260642 GCA_029582265.1 Zoroaster sp. YZ-2022
CAAACCACAATTGACCAATACGAATCATTACTTTGATACCTTACTCTCTTCAATAGTCCAAAAACATAAACAAATTATTAATCAGGCCAACAACAAAAAATTGTTGAGTTGCCCTCCAAGTGAAAATATTTGAAGGGGTCGGTCGGTCGGGATTTTTGTTTATTTATTTATTTTTTCTCCTTGACTGTCATTTTAAGATTGAAATGCATTGGAACTGAAACCACACACCATGTTTTTCATTTGTATCAGCAAGGAATTTTGCTTCAGAATAAAAGTATCCCAAGCATTTTTGTTGTACTTTTCGCTGTGATTGACACAGCAAATTCATCCATATTGCGTGCAATGCTCAACATGCAACATGTGAGTGGCCATTCGATTTGAAAACATGTAGATTGAGTCTTGGGTACCGGTAAATTTACCGGTAAAAAAAGTGGAAAATTTCACAAATCAAACGTATTATGTTTTATACAAAGAAAATTGGTAAGTTTCATTAATAAATAGGCCTATGAATGACGGGGGAAAAAAAAAGAAGAAAAAAAAAGAAAAAAAAACCCGACTCAAGATTTCAGCACTTTTGGGTCGGTCGGTGGAGAGCAACTCAACATCTTTTTTTTTTTGGCCATATTTCCACACTTGACCTTGATTGTTTACAGTATCAAATTACAATAATGAAAACAATTAATTCTGGAGAGAAAGAGTTAACGGGAAAATAGTGAGAATGCATTCAGATTCGTTTGTGAGTAAATGGATCAAAGCCGAGTTCCATTTCACATTTTGAAAAACAAAATAAAGCACGTTTATAGACAGTAATATTTCTCAGGATGTTTAGTATCACATTAATTAAGACAGTACATGTGTAATCTGGTCAAAACGGTGTACGGTGTAGGTGTATAAAGTGTTGGGTTATATAGGTTTGTAGCAATGGCAGGGACACGGGTATGGATTATATTTCATGGGGGACCTGGTTTCGTGTTTTTCAAGTATCAGACTTGTCTCGTACCCTGCAAAAACTGAGGTATTAAAATAACACTAGTGGTGTCAGTTTTATTCTTCCGTGGTGTTTATATTGTGCGAGTTGCCTAATATAAACACCAATGGTGTAGTTTTTAACACCACAGTTTTTGCACCTCCATACATTATCCTGTGCGTCACGTGGTAATCTTTTTATTATATACCGTTAATAAATGGAAATAAAGAAATAAACATAAAATAAACATAAATGAGACCAACTTGTATGAGAAAATTGCTAACATTTATTTGTAATTATAGAGTTAACAGTGTTTATCTAACTCAATGCTTATTAATTAGTAGAAGCAGCATATATGTGGTTAACTCATACACGTTTACAAAATATACATAACAGCAAAAGAAACGTCACCCCTAAAAATATTTATTATTTTCATTTTATAATTAATATAATTTGTTTAATGAAGAATATTATGAGTATGGAGTGTAACACGAACACAATGTGGCAAATTTGGTTGACCTGGCAGCCAACCATCCCACAACATTGTATATTTATTATGTTTAATAATATAATTACTTAACAAAATTTAGGGGGTGACATTTCTTTTGCTGTTATGTATAGAACATTTGTTTCAAACAAAATAAAATATGTTCTGCTAGAACTATCGTACCAATCATTGTACTCATTTGTAACTTGTAAAGTGCCAAAAAAGCCGGGTATCAAAACACACACGATTTGCCAATTAAAATGCAGAAAAGTGATGTCAACTAGTGCTGGGACGGTTAACCGGTTAACCGACCGAAACTGCACTAACTGTTTAGAAATTTGCTAAGTGGCTAACTGAAACCGATATTTAGAAGGAAAAAAAAACACCCAACAATTTTGAAAGAATTTGCCGCCCTTTTTGTTGATAGACTTTCTTTTTGCCGCATTTGTTATTAAACAATCCTTATATGAATTTTATTGATGCTTTTTAATTGAAAAATGTATACACATTGTTCCATTTGCCGACTATCTAGTTTCACTTCGGTTAACCGACTAACCGACCCTGAAAGTTTTGGTTAAACGGTTAGAGAACTAACAGGTAACTTCCACAGCACTATCATTGGCGGATCCAGGGGGGGGGGCTAAGGGGGCTGTAGCCCCCCCCCCCCCCCTAAAATCGTTAAAAAAAAAATTAAATTAAAAAATTAAAAATTAAAAAAGAGAGAAAGAGAGAGAGAGAGAGAGAGAGAGAGAGAGAGAGAGAAGGGGAGAACGCACTCCCATTCCCTCACTGTGCTTTGTTTTTCTCTCCCTTTGATTATTTAATTGTAATTTTTGTAGTACTGAAAAATAATTGTTTTTGATTCTCAGCCCCCCCCTCCTAAAAAATGTTCTGGATCCGCCCATGACTATAATGCCAACATTGAAACAGTGGTGTGCATGTTTTCAATTGAAAGAAATCCTATTTCAAAGGCGTTGGCATTAAATTATTCCTGGCATTTTTCCTGGCATTTTTCTATTCGATCTTAATATTTGTATTTTCCTTCTGGAATGGGCAAACAAAAATCCAGAAACAGTGACTTTATTACGGCCCCGTCGTAAACTAGTTTCAGCACTTGGTTTACCGTTAAAACCTGCTTGTTGACAATTATACTGTAAAACTATTTCATTTTGAACTATTTTTTTGTTTCCCATTCTGTCAGGAAAATTTTTATATTTTTCAGATTTCAAAAAGCAAAATTGCTGGAAATTACCATCAGAGAAATAGTCAGATATGCAATATAATCAAAAATACATGGATATTACCTACATTAAGACAATACAAAATGTATTATATCTTTTACAAAATCAAACAAATCCAAGATATTTAGTTTATGCAGATTTTGAGGCTTTGCATGGTGGAGTTTTGTTATTGGTTTTGGATCTCATGTGGATTGGATCTCAACTATCATAAAGTGTGATCATGATTCTGATAAGAACCGCATACCAAAACACACACAAAAAACCCATTATATATATACATAACAGCAAAAGAAACGTCTCCCCTAAAAATATTTACTATTTTCATTTTATAATTAATATAATTTGTTTAATGAAGAATATTATGAGTACCGGTATGGAGTGTAACACGAACACAATGTGGCAAATTTGGTTGACTCAAAATTCGTCATGCATGACGTCCGAGGACACATAAGCTAAACACGTTCTCAGACTTATCAAATAAACAAAAACAAAACAAAAACTACATGCAATTTAAGGGTTTTTAATTTTTAAATTTAAATTTTTTTAAAACATTTTTGTTTGTTTTCTTAATAATTTAAGTGAAGAAGCATGTCGGTGAATCCTTCTCAAGGGCGGATCCAGCGTGGCAGAAAAAGGGGGGCTGAGCAAAAAGGGGCCACATTTGAAAAAGTATTGTAAATAAAGATCAACTAGGGAGGAATTTGTCATTTGTACCCCCCTCCCCCCGCCCATGGATCTGCCAACGACCCCTCTACCCAATGGGAAACTGTTGAGACGTTGGTGGCAGCATGTAGACTTAACGGTCCTTTCCGATTGTTTAATGAATGTACTTTAACAAACACATATGTTGTATCTTGCCTTTAAATGTTCTTCTTCATTTGTTGCATTACAATTTCTATTGAGTTTAAGACATTTTGAGAAAGAAGAAAAGTTCAGATTCTTCCCTTCTTTCATTTGTCAAGAACAGGCTGTGTGTAGTATTTAGTTTGTAGTTCATTAGAATAATTATCATCGGAAATTGTTGTTGAACTTAAATGAACTTTCTTGTGAAATAATTCTACTTTCTATGTTCTAGGTAAGGTAATCATTGTCCAGAAAGAAATTTCAAATCATTCATTACGAAACTACTACATATACAATATGGCAGCTGTATAAATGCAGAAAAGACAATTCTAAATCTACCGCACTGAGTTATCTACTTTTTTTTTTTTTGTTGTTGTTGTGTGCAAATCTTCAGTTGGCACGTTCGGTTACTTCATCCGCAGAGTCTAGTCCGATTGAATCACAAGATGTCCATGTTTACAGGAACGGCAGGTACAAATGTTTGGTGTAGATATCTGGCCCTTTGAAAAGCGTTTGTTTTTTGCTGAACGACTGTGAACAAAAAATAAATCTTGAAATCAATCCAATGTCACCACAACTACAATAATACCTTGACAAATACACTGTAAACATGGTGTTTAGAATTCAAACACACGCAAAACTGTTTACAATAAACGCGTTTAGGAATGCGTTTAAATGCTACACGGTCACCCCCCGTACATGTCACAAAGCTAAAATAATGTGCTTAGCTTTTTGACACTCGTTCATAATGGTATTTAGCATTCAAACACATCACAGAAAAGCACAATCTAAACATATTTTAGGCTAAACATGTGAAAAAAGTACAAGCCATGTGTTTAGAAATGTGTTTAAATTCTAAACATCATTTTTACAGTGTAGTTTAAAAATAACAAGCAAGTTTCGATGGTCACACGTATAAATATAAATAATGTTACAGAAAGAAAGCAACATTATTGAATAATTTCTTGCTGCCGAATTTGAGTTCGATTCTCTCGAAATTGAATTGAAATGATCGGATAGCCTGTGGGCCTGTACGAGGTGTTGTTTTAAGCGGATGAGGGGAATTTACCCCCCACCCGGACATGCGTCCAAGAATTGAGCTCACAAATTATAATTGGTACTTATCTACACTCTCCCCATCCCCACGCCCCACCCCCGTTCGAGATCCTCCATTTTGGGTGAAAACAAAATTAAAATCCCCACCCCCCGCCCCCATAACAAATTCTGGCTACGCGCCTGATCTCTTGAGCCTATTTATTACACTGTGTCGGCAACGAGAAAATAGTGAAAATGCAATGAAATGTTAATAATAATAATATTAATGTGTGGACTTATATAGCGCACGTATCCACCAACTGAGTGGTGCTCAAGGCGCATTATATTATTACCCCTGCTCATAAGGCTCATAAGGCGCATAAAATCATTCCTGAAACCATCTCAGCTCCCTGGGGAGTATACAGCTCAATTGCTGCCATTATAGCGCATATAGGGCTAATCAACCAACTCTGCCCTCACAGGTACCCCTTTAAACCCTGGGTGGAGAGAAGCAATTATGGTTAAGTGTCTTGCTCAAGGACACAAGTGTCACGGCCGGGATTCGAACCCACATTCTGCTGCTAACACCAGAACTTGAGTCAGCTAGACCGCTCGGCCACACACTCCACACTCCACGACACTCCATGTTGTGTATTAATTGTATTCATTTTTAGGCCAAAAGTCTCCAGGTTTTATGTATTTATTTATTTTTATTTTTTATTTTATTTATATATTTTTTTGCTATGAAACGATGCCCATTTGCAACCACAATTGCTGGATCGATTGGAATACTGCCGCTGTGGGATTTAGGGCAATGAACTTATTGGCGACAATTTGGAGCGTCGTTGCCGAGTAGTCTAGTGCATTCAGACTCGAGCTCTGGTGTTGCCAGAATGTGGGTTCGAATCCCGGCCTGGCCGGTCTCGACTCTTGTGTGTCCCTAAGCAAGACACTTAATTGCTTCGTCGTTCGGATGGTACTTAAGCTGTAGGTCCTGTGTACTAGATTATTAAAGTAATGCATGTAAAAGAACCCAAAACACTTATCGTGGAAGAGTAGGGTTTACCCCCGGTGTATCTGATTCACATAGCAAGCGCCCTTGTTTCCTGGGCACCTTTGAAAAACAGTGTTTCACTGAAAGGTCTCCCCAGGTTAAATACGAAATAAATAAAAAAAATTCACTGAAAATTTTCTGAAAAACTGAAAGCACCTCAGACGAACTCAGTTATAGGGAAAATTGACATCCTCAAGAGCTTTAAAACAAACTTAGTTTGGCATAAGGCTTATAAAACAATTTCCGTTTGGTTATTTCCTTAGCTTGTTAGTTTTGTGTTTTAGGTCTTACCTTGGGGCAATACGCAGGCACATCGAAATAGCTGGCTGGGTCCGAAATGGGACTGGCGAAATTGGAGAAGCCGGAAACACTCATGATACCATCTAAAACACAAAATATTACACCAACCAATTATAAACCAATTAGGTATAAACTATAGCGTGTGCAATTAGTTTCTTTAGCATTCAACGGTTATACCAGGGAAGAGATTTTCACTGTAATACAACAACAACCTGCGAAATAGCTGATGGAAAATCTCTCTTTCAGGAAGAAAATCTCCTCATACTCAAGTACGTATAAGGCCAAACAAGTGTGCGGTTTCTGGTCTCGGCGCGCGTCGCCTCAGACCCGCGCGTCGGCCATTTTTAGTTTTTTTTTCTTCTTTCTTTTCTTTTCGTTATGAAACGATGTCCAATTGCAGCCAAAATTGCTGGATCGATTGGAATTCTGTCACGCAGTGTTTTAAACGAGTTTTTTTCACATAGGGGTATGAACGTTTGCCCGATTTGTGCGGCCATTAATGGCCACCATACTTTGTGTATGGGAAATTTTGTCTGGTTTCAGTAACCGTGTCTATACTGCATCATTGGTTAGGGGGAAAACTTTTTTGTTGGCAGATTGTGCAGATAGGTATTCAAAAAAACATGTTTACAAAAGAGCCACAAAGGTCAAACTGCACCGGTTCAAAATGTACACTGGTCCGTGACAAGATTTATCTTTAATAAGGCACTTACGTTACATCTCAAATGATGTTATGTGGAGAAGTACAAAAAGGTACGAACTCAAATACACACACTTCCGCCTGGTGGGAAATCACCCTGGTATACACTAAAGCCCGAACTCGAAGCTGAAGTGCATTAAGGGACAAGGGCCAAAGTCATGGTACAGCCAAGCCTTTGAGAAGCCCGGTCAGGCCCAGGCTTTTCCCCCTGCCTACTGGCCTATATAATGAGCTCTACTTGGCTGGGCTAGGTCCTCCAGAAGCCCAGATTATGTTGATTGGCAGGTACTGTATTGATACAGGATTAGGACTCACAAAAGACAGATTAGGAAGCCAGGTAGCCTAGGCCTGATGGCCAGGCTTCTCAGAGGCTTGGCCGTACTGTGACTTTGGCCCTCCTCCCTAAAACCGCGATAGTTACGATGTGAACAATGCTAATACGTACCTCCATCTACTTCTCCTATGAAAGTACTACTGAGTGGAATGCAGTCGCCCTTTGAGACCGAGATAGTCCCCTGTCCAGTTTGGGACTCCTCTTCCTTAAAGTAGTACGAGAAAGTGTGTGCAGTGATCTTGTTGTCGCCCAGATAAGCAGTGCCTAGATATATAGCATCATCTAGACAAAAAAGAACAGAAAAAGGGGTGCTAATTATACAAAATGTAACACTCTTGAAAAACAAACAAACAAACAAACAAACAAAAAACCGTAGGATTGCTGGGGTCACCTACGTGTCAGTCTAGGAGGCGGGCCCACGTTTCACTGCATTAGAACCCTAACCTTCCCAAATCCTCCAAAATCCTCTTTGCTAAAGTGAAAGATTTTGAAGGATTGAGGTTACATGCTACATGCTCTTTGCTAAAGTGAAGGATTTTGGAGGATTGAGGTTATTAGGCATACTTGCCTTTCCATGGTACATGAATATCCATGTTTGTTGTAGTGATTGCAAGGTCAGTGCTTGGGTCAGTGGACACTGTTTATTGCTCCATGCATGCAGGGAGGGTCCCTGGCCATGTACATGTATCACAGATTAGAAACACATGTGTGCATAATGTCATGTGCTTGCTTTACTGCTGAAGGATTTTGGAGGATTCAGGTTATGTGTAAGCAAGTGGGCCTAGGGAGTTAGGGTTTTTAACACTTGTTAAATCTGCTCTGATCGTGAAGATAGTGTCCATTTAAAGGGACACTATCATCACGATCAACAGGGCATGGAATCAGAGTGTTGCTTTTAGATTAACTGAAAATACCCCCACATGATACGGTCATAGCCTATTACCGTTGCTGCTGCATAAATGAGACAGGCACTGTGTTCATGTTATAAACTGCTACACCAATTCCATACCCTGTTGAAAGTCTGCTCTGATCGTGACAATATTGCCCCTTTAATGGAACTAATGATACATGTATCATTGAAATTCTGCTTTGGACCTCTGCTCCGGCAATGGGTGAGTTTGTAATAAAATATTTGCCTTCTACTTGGAGTGCCATGGTCGAGCGGTTTAGTGCATCGGATTTGTGTTGTGATGGCTGAGTCGTCAGAATGTGGGTTCGAATCCCAGCCACGACCGGGGTGCTTGTGTCCTTGAGCATAATTGCTTCTCTCCACCCAGGAGTGAATGGGTTCCTGTGAGGGCAGAGTTGGTTGTTGTGTTTGATTAGCCCTATATGCGCCGAAATGGCAGCAATTGAGCTGTATACTCCCCAGGGAGCTGAGATGATTTCAGGAATGATTTGTGAGCCTGATGAGCAGGGGTAATAATGTAATGCGCCTTAAGCACCAGTTTGGTGGATACGTGCGCCATATAAGTCCACATTATTGTTATTATTACTTACTTACTTTGTAGTTTGAATTACAATGTACAATATGTACATGTGTAAGTGTAGTGATTGTGATTCTTTTTGATCTTGGGATTCATTTGATTTTATGGGGTGTCATGGCCGAGCGGTCTTGATGGCTGAGTCGTTAGAACGTACACTCTTAAAACATAAGTATTGAATCGACCCTTTAAGAGTTCGGTGAGTGACAACACTTTATAAAGTTAAATTCAACTCAAAGACAGTGTTGAATTAACACGGAGTCATGTTAAGTCTGACTTTATCAATGTTAATTCAACACCTTTAAAAGTTAAATCCAACTTTATAAAGAGTTGTCACTGACCGAACTCTTGTTGATTCAACACTTTCATTTTTAGAGTGTAGGTTCGAATCCCAGCCGCGACCACGGTACTCGTGTCCTTGAGCGAGACACTTCACTGTGATTGCTTCTCTTCACCCAGGAGTATAAAATGGGTACCTGTGACGGTAGATTTTATTTGATTGAATTGTCGTCTTGACTGTACTGTCAATGACTAACTAACTCTACCCAGTGCGAGTTGTTATATAGTCTGTACATTACTCACCTGCAATGCAGTGGGACATATTAGTTGATGGGAGAGCTATTTGCTGACAAAATTGAGATTGTTCAAAGATGACGTATTGAACAGCCTGTTATAAAGCAAGAGTAAATCAAATGGTATATTTTAAAGGGGCAGTATCATAAAGGTAAAAGCAGACTTTCAACAGGGCATGGAATCGGTGTCCTAGTTTAAGATGAACACAGCGACTGAAAATTACTGTCTCGTTTATGCAGCAGCAATGGTAATATGAACCTTATCATGTGGGGAATTATGGCAGTCACTCAGTTTATTCAAAAATAGCACTCCGATTCCATGCCCTGTTGATAGTGACGATACTGCCCCTTTAAATATTGCAGCGATTATTAGCATAATAAAGAAAGTTCATGACTTGGGAATAGAAACATAAATATTCATGCATCCTATAGGGGCATTCCAAACAAATAATAGGGTATTACTGCTGGGAGCAGTACAAGTAAAAATTATGTCCACTGAAATCTGACAGTATACCGATTATAAATTGTTTACTGTAACCCTCCCCCTCCCACAAGTAAATTAACCATTCATGTTAACCCATATCATTTTAGTGCAAACTTTTGAGCCAAACCTCATTTTGTGATCTTTTTTGAAAAATATTGAGAAAAAAATCAATGCAAGGGCACACAATAGACACGGGCGCAAAACAAAAACAAATATAAAACCAGCCATCTACAATGTATCCCTGTCGATAATGTCATATTATTTTTTGGCAATTGAAGTCTATCTAATTAAATGTAACTTAAAATCAATGTTAATTGAAACTCGCTACTTTAAAGAAAAACGTTTACTTTAAACTTGCTTGTTCTATAGCCTTTGATTGTATCAACCTCCCCTAGAAATGATTTTATCCAAAGTTATGTAATTTTTAAAGAAAGGTGAAATAATTGGCAGTCTGAATTTAGGAAAGAGTTCTCTCTACTAAGTTCCACATTAGAACGCAAAATCTGAAAGCATTTTCACTTAATGTTACATTATAATAAGCTGTTTATTGTTTTTTTCTTGGTTCAGAGAAATACACGTTCATAATACTTTTAGAAGCACGCAGTTTTGTCAACAATAGTGTCTGTCGGTAAATTCACAAACTTCTGAACGTCAGGAATTCAATCTGTAATTTGACATAATTTGTCGGTTCGTTTGAACCAAGTGTCGGTAAATTTAGACCCCCAAAATGTTTTCCCACCCCTACTCTGAAAATGCTGGTTACGCCACTGATTCCTTACCTGATTCCGCTGGTTCCTTACCTTTAAAAAGAAATTGTAACAAAGTTTATGAACATGTACCTTGGTATAGTCAGAAATTATTTTATACGTGTAGATCTGTTTTTCAAATGAAGCAATTATCTGTAGTCCGATGCGTTTGTTTGTGAAATCGGAAGCCATTTTAACGAAGCTGGCAAAGGGAACTCCCTTTCCTGACACAACTGTGCCAATCAATTGACCTATAAATTGAATACGAAAAAACAATTCAAATTAATGATCAAAGTAATGAGCAGTTCAGTCATCCAAAATCCTCTTTGCTAAAGTGAAGGATTTTAAAGGGTTGAGGTTACATGCTAGATGCTCTTTTTTGGGGGAGATTTTTTTTGGGGGGAAGTTCCCAACACTGTGTTTGATATCGGTTCGTGTGTATGGTAGAGGTTCGGGATTGTAGCGTTCGTGTAGCGCCGTGGGATCGTGTATCAAAAACATACAAACACAGTTTTGAACCAAGACAAGCAGCAACCCGGAACACAACACCCGAAGAAAAAAGACCACGCCCGCAAGTGGCGAAACAACAAGCGCCTTTACGAGTCCGTTGCCAGGGCGCTACTACTACTGAATTATTCATAAACCTAACTGAAATAATTATTATTTATTCATGCAAATTTATTTGAACCAATCACCGTTGGGATCGTCTTTATTTAATTAGGTAATATCGTAACAAGCTACCGCAGTACCGGTAGTTACCTACTGCATTATGCATTCAAATGTCTCTACCAATGGGTACAAAATAGACTGGTAAAGGCTCTCGTGGCTTCGTCACTCGCGTGCGTATTTTTTTTACGGACGTTGCAGGGGCAACCTCGTTTTCAAATGTCATTGAATTTTAAGTAAATTGATTAATGGTAATAGCTGTTGTGAATAAGTCGAATAGATGAGCAAAACTCCACAATTAAAGCCGCCGCTCTGGCAGACGACGCTCATACCCATTCCAAGAGTTTTGGAAATAAATGTGGCACACAATCATGGAGGCCCTCGAAAAAATGAGCCAAAATAGAACCACAAAGTTCAACATAATTCTGATTCTACTAAAGAGTGAATAATACCAGTCAAAATGCTGGGAATAAAAACCGTTGCCCCCTCCCCCATCCTTCACCCTAACCCTAACCCTAACTCTAACCCTAACCCTAACCCCTAACCCTAACCCTAACCCTAACCCGAACCCGCTAACCCCTCAACAAAAAAGGGGGAGGCAATGTGACTGACTAGCTTATTGTATTAAGAAGAAATGATACACGCCAAATTGTTGTTCTTAGAGAGGAGGGAATAAATTCCCTGATGCATTTAGCGACATTTAAAGTGAAATTTCACTGTTAATATACATGACAGAGAAAATAAATCTAAAATATTCAAGAACATCTACCTTCATGCGAACCATGCCAAAACATGTCAATTGGGTTTGTCTTGTTGAGATTATTATATAGGCAATGTGATTCACAAGAAGACCAGTACAAATCTTGAGGCAGGGCAAAGGAAATACGTGATACATTGTATACGCGGGGACCGAATTTCCCATAACATACAAATTAGTACCGGTATAGTGGCTAAGCGAGGCCACACAAATCGGGCAAACGTTCATACCCCCTGTGTGAAATAGTCATTTATAACACAGCACGGCAGAATTCTAATCGATCCAGCAAGTATGGTTGCAATTGGACATCGTTTCATAGAAAAAGGAAATTAAATGTCGACGCGCGGGTCTAGGTCTGAGGCGACGCGCGCGTCGACCAGAAATTGGAGATTTTTTGGCCTTTTTTTGTTTTCACACCAGAAGACCAGTGCAAATCTTGGCTGTGGTGCGGGGAGGGAGGGCAAGAGGTGGACTAAGGCAGGGAAGAGGGAATCCACCCCCCCCCCCAAACCACCATCATGATACTACAGACTGGGTAGTACGTGGGATCCTGGAACGCCACACTCGAAAAAAAGACCACGCACACGACGAGTGGTGAAGCCATGAGCGCCTTTTCACCAGTACGTTTCGAGGACGCTACTACTGAATTATTCATATAACATCATTTATGTATGCAAATTTATTTAAACCAATAACCGTAGCCAAAATGTTGGGCTCGTCTATATTAGTTACCGGTACCTAATGCATTAGGTAGAGAAATATAAAGAAAAACATAAGACAACAGAATGCGTGGCCTTTTTTCGTGTGTTGTGCATTTTCTGGGTTGCCGCGTGGGCCTTGACTATTACAGACTGGCAGACTCTGAGAGAAAGGGATGAATGATGCCTTACCGATGTTGATCTCATACTGGTCAGGAGGACAGCAGGGTTTCGGTGGGACAGGTTCTTGGGCCATGATCCCCGCCACCACGGCTAACAGAATCAGCATGGGCTTGACGGCGTCCATAGTTATTCTTCTCTTTCTACAGACACGTACCAATCATCAAAACAAAAGGGAAAGTCCGTGGTTAATCTACTTCTAGACGGTATTTATATGTACTGTGTGCGTACCTGGAAGGTGCGCGCGGTAATGATCATGCGCAAGGTAGGGGACTTCCGGGAAACACCCAGACGGTGAAAATGGCGAAGTTTGGATCACTGATCTCTCAAACTGGGGCGCGTTTTCGCGACCCTAAACCAGAAATTTGTTTCTGACGTCATATTCTTGACCAGAATCAAGACGAAGAACAAGATACCTACCTTGAAGCGCAGAGGTGCGCATTATCTACGTTCGACGTTTGAAACCGAATGCCGCATGAATGCCGTTCAAATCATTTACAATAAAATAATACAAGGCAGATGCTGGAACTAGAGGGTCTTCTCCGTGATATTTAGACTAAATATGGAATCATTCTCTGTATATAACACCACCATACAAGATGGGGAATTCAAACCAAAGAGGACGGAACATGTCCAACTATAGAGAATTTTATGACACTGTTTTAACGTAACATGCAGTGCACCACTGTGCATTCAATTATATGCATTGTACGTGTACATTGTACACATTTACAGGCCGCATGTATAACGAGCACATAGGACTATTTCTAAGACTATTTCTAAGGTTATTTAATGTTATCTTTTTTTTACCTTTTCATGAGCAAAGTGACCGACTTTCGACATTAGTAGGTTAAGTTTGCTGGTATACGTGATGTACGAGTCGCGCTCCCAATGGTAACTTCCTCGATCGCGCGCACGCACGCCCCGCGCCCTGGGTTTATGCATCTGCAAACTCTTATCAGTTTATAAAGTGTCGGTAGACATTTCCTGTGGCCATCCTATGGTCATTCCCAGGGTCTTCCTCGCTCTCACTATAAACTAGGGAGAAACGAATTCCGCATGAGCAACGCTGATCATTGGTTACTGCGAAATAAGCCTATATAAACCAAACTAACTGTAGAATAACTGTAGAATAGCTACTGAAATTATTATTATTATTATATAGATTTTTACAATTGGATAGCAAACAAATGCCGCATAGGCCTACATTGTAAAAATGGGGTTTACAAGTTAGACACATTTCTAAACACTTGTACTCACTTTGTTCACATGTTTAGCCTAAAACATGTTTAGATTGTGCTTTTCTGTGATGTGTGTTTGAATGCTGAAAACGATATGAATAGGTGTCAAAAAGCTAAGCACGTTTAGCTTTGTGACATGTACAGAGGATGGCCGTTTAGCATTTAAACGCATTCCTAAACGCGTTTATTTTGCGTGTGTTTAAATTCTAAACACAATTTTTACAGTGTATATACATATATTATTAACACTTTAAATATTTAATTAGATTATCGAATAACAATGCCGGATTAAGACGAAATATATATCAAAAATAATTAGCTAGTCTTGGCCTCCATACTGCAGCACACACCCTTGTTATTTACCGTGTATCAGACTATACCCAAACCACATTGGCTATTATACAAGCTTCTTGTTTAAAATATCCAATTTGGGGGAAATCGTCCCGTTCCATGGCGATAGAGCAGTGGTTACCAGGTATAAAGACAATGCTTGAAAGCCCTGTGGACGAGGTTGGGTTTTTGTTCTATTTTTTGTTGTTGCTTGACTGTGCCTTATTCACGATAAATACGAAAGTGAGGCTGTAATTCTCACAACCACACTCTGTAGCTTACATGTTGCATGCATCAGCGAGAAGACCCAATAAATCTGATAGTTGCAAAGAAAAGTTCATTCCTGACATGAGGAATAAATAAATGGATGTGGCTATTTCCATTAAAGGGGGACTGACATCCTTTACTTAAGGCGTTCTGTAATAAAATATTGTTTTCGAGACCCACCTGTGTCTATTTAATCATTGATTTCTGAATACAAGTATTTTAAAACAATGTTTGAAGTGTTTGGGGGAGGCAACCCCGCCCCATGGTGGAAGCTTCATTTGCATAAGATATGTGACGTAAGGTCGGGAAGATCCGATGTGTACATGATGTACATGTACATATACGTTTCACACACGTAATGTCGATTTCATTTCTTCCGTGATTTTTGTTTCCGGAACTAATAAAATGCCGTGAAGATGTGTTTCTGCAGGATGCAGCAACACCACCAAAGACGGTGTTAGCCTTCATCTGTTCCCAAGTGACCCAAAATATCGCCGTATTTGGACGAGCAAAGTTCGACTGACAAGAGTAAAGTGGTCAGGTCCATCGGCTCACACAGTTTTGTGCAGCGATCATTTTGAACCGAGTTTTGAGCCGAATTTCTCTTCCCGACATGACGTCACGAACAGCTCCTCCGTGCAGGGCGGGAACAACTAGTAAAAGTGGGGGCATTTTTACAATGGTAAAATAACACTCTCAAAAACAATAAAAACACAAAACAAAAATTTTATTGATCTTTTACTGATATAAAAAAATAAAACGATCATATTATTTAACTGTTTGATTTAAATCCACGACAGTCCCCCTTTACTTTACTTAAAATTCAATGACATTTGAAAGCGAGGTTGGCTCTGCAAACAGACAAAATTAGGCAGGTTACTATAATGAGCATGTACAGGTACACAACCTCTTGTATTCAGTGAATAAGACATCGGATGACTAACTCATGAATAATGTGAATAAACACAAGCTGGCTGAGTGCTGACATGGCTGCGGAAGCTCACCAGGGCGAGGATAACAGAAATCGTGATCTTTGGCCTGCACTTCCTAGTGTCAACAGCCAACATACACTTGTATTAAGTATACCATAAGGATCAAGAGATATGTACATAAAGTAACTTCACTTAAAAGTTCCAGTTGTAATAATACATTCAGACATTTCGTATTCATTCTAGAAGGTGGAATTTTCGTCTCTCAGTGGAAGACGACAGTTTAGCTGGGAAACAATTTCACCAATTTAAATTAAGTAATTGCATCTCCGACAGAACATTACAGGTCTGATGGGTAGTTGATACCATCATCAACTTTACACCGAGTACGGTACACTATAAAAAATAAAAATAAAAAAAATAAAAATCTGTAAATTTACATCAAAATGCTGGCAACTCTGTTTCCAACAATTTGCTGTGTTACAATTTTACATAACAAGTGTGTTAAACTGATTTACACAATTTCTGTAAACGCTTAATAATGAAACTGCAGTACGTTTCCATATTTGTTTGGACATATTCTTTGTGGGCCGAAAAAAAGAGAGAATCAGAATGGGTAAAACTGGAAGTTTTAGTGTTCTGGGTGTTCGTCATCACCTGACAACGGGTCTTGTTTTGACTTGTTTTGACAACAGACCGCACAATTGACCAATACGAATCATTACTTTGATACCTTACTCAGTGGCGCACCCAAGGGGGGGGGGGGCTTGGGGGCTTGAGCCCCCCAAGGGCCCGCTGATGTTTTTTTTTTTTTTTAAAGAAGGAGCCAGGAAAGAGAGCAAAATCTGAGCCCAAGTCTTGTCTACAGAGGAGTTCGGCAAGGAGTATAGGGCAGTGGTACAAGGGATGGGGACTCAGGAGACTCAAGCTCCCCTCCAAAGGTTTTCCATTTATTCCACTCACTATTATATTTTACGGCGTTGCGTATGCATGTGCATGTAAGCTTGAAGGGCCACCAGTATATATAACAAGCATTTTTACACATTCTTCCCCCCCCCCCCGCTCGGCCCTTATATGGCAAAACAGCCTAACTCGAAAAATGAAATTTTGAGAAAATTGAGTTTAAAGTTTGAACACGTGCCTTTTTGGACACTTGACTCTGTTGGAATTGGAATAAAGCATGAACATGGAGATCATTTTAGTCTACATTCCTGCAAATTTTGGGCACAAATCCTTGGATCGTTTTTGTAATATGATAAATTTCATGCACTTACATTCTTTTGCTGAATATTTAACCAAATCATATTTCTAATACTTTTATGGCAAAACAGTATATCTCAAGTTACATTTAATTTCCATTATACGGTATTTATGGCAAAACGATGTATCTTGAGTTATAGGATTTTATACCACTACATTGTTATGGTAAACCGATGTATCTTCAGTTAATGATTTTAATTCCGTTACATATTTATGGCAAAACGATGTATCTCCAGTTGTGGATTTTATTTCAACTACATTTTTATTGTAATACGTTTGAGTTAAAACATTTCCTTTTGTGAAACAACACAATAAACAACAATTGTAGTAGTTTACTTAACACAATTCATGATATTACATAAAGGAGAATGATCATTGGAACAAATCATTTCAAAATCATTTATACATCATTAAGGAGATGGGTATAATGATGTTGATGATTTTGTGGATGGTGGGATGGACGGGTGATGATGGTGATGATGACAAGGCTTATGTGCACGGCACCGCACTGTGTGGTTTTCGGATACAGCACGAAGTGACTGTGTGTGATTTTCGGATATAGCGCGAAGTGACACATGGCAGTGTCCCGGCTGCGAAATTAACACCAATTGAGAATCCTATTGCACAGTGGTAACAGGAAGGATTCCGAAAATGAGTGGTGCGTCAATTGGGAAAAAGTGTAGGCTTTTCGTTAATATTCGTTTCGTCGTCTGCGTTTTAGTTCGAAAAATACCTCGAAAAACATCATTCCGGTGGTAGAAAAATGGCATCAAGTTGATTTGGATGCTTCATAGTTTGAAGAATAATTCATTAAATTTTCAAAGATTGTACACGAAGTTGCATATGGGGACTTTTAAAGAAAAATCGTAATGCGTTTTCACTATTTTCTCGTTAAAAACACAATGAAATTATCTGCAAAATTTATACGTTGGTTTCTGTACATATTTCTTGACTTCTTGATCGTGAAGTACAGATGTATATACATTCATTATAATAATTTTAGAATGGGAAGAATAACTGACATAACCGGAATGAAGAATTTACTCTGTCATGTCGAAGTCCACATCAACCGAATGTATTCAAAGCAAATTTGATAATTGGAACTCCCAGCGCTGGTGACACTAGCGATGAATCCTCCTGTCCCCGTTCCCAACTTCCTCCATCGTCTTACGGTTTCTGGTGGATACAGTCAGGTGTATAACCAAAAAGGGCTTGACCCTTTCACGAGACGAATATGAATTGCTTGTTATCCTGAATCCCTACCCCTCCCCCGATCGACAATTAAGCTGAATGGAAATAGATGAATTGGTTTTCCCATCCCTGTTAAAAATGCACGAAAAAGAAACATTCTGCTCATATAAAACATGCCAAACACCGCCACCGCCCCACCTGAAGCCTTCATCACCCCATTAACAACCCCATTTAAACCCCAAAGGTCCACTACTCAACCCCCCGGCCAAAGCTAAAATCTACTTCAGATATTGTAGTTCGAAAGGTAGGCCTATTATACGGGAGATATCCTGAGAGTGCCGTCCACTAGTGGGACACTCTGCTGTGTTTGACGGCACGGCCTGTGTCACAATCACGCTGGTTGGAAATTCACGGAAAACTTCACCGGAACCGTCCCATATTATAGCGATGTCCAATGAATACTGTGGTATGATTTATTTTGAAACAAATCAGATAATTATTGAATATGTTTGACATATTATTATTTTTTTTAAACACAGACAAGAGATAGCAGTAACAATGGTAAAATCGTTTTACTATTTTACAAAAAATTGAGGCTCGAGGATAGTTGTGTAGTTATTTGTTCTCAAAACAATTATCATATTTATAATCGAAGAAGGCCCTTATGCACAATCTATCTAAATCAAATGTTGCCTGGAGCAGAATACATTTAAGTTAATTACGCATTAGTTAATAAAGTTTTACCCATGATAATTATTTACGCGATTTCATTACATAACGTTGCACATGTGAGAGTGATTCGGCGGCCCAATTGATAGCATGTTGGGTTTCAGCTGCAGGGTGAAAGAGCATCAGTTCGAATCCCGCAGTTGTCTTTTGTGGACCTCCGTTTTCTCTTTTGCGTAATTACCATTCATAAATTTCAATATATTAAATTGAACGCAACACGAATCGGTCGCGTAAGTCACTAGTGCACTGGTTTGATCAATCGCAAACAGTTCCACTTTTATGGAATCCTGCTCGTGACCTTTTTTTATTTTTATTTGTTTGACCAATGGTTGTTGTCTTCATTGAATCTCCAATCATTCCTATTAAATATAAGATGAAGCAACAGTTTAATGGTTAAGGCGCAAGACCTTGGTACAGCTGACTCTGGTTCCAACAGTGTCATGACGCTTTTCTTTTAAATTTCAATGGTTACACAATCACGATTTATTTAAGTAATTTAAAATACAACACCAGATTCCAACAACATAGGTGGCGCAAGCCGTTAGTACACTGGTTTGATATATTAAAAAAAAAAAAATTAAGCAATCACATTTTATTTATAAGTAGTATTAACTTCATCACCATTTACCCAGAGGATTGGTGGCGCAATCTACTGCGTGGCGCAATCTACTGCGTGGCGCAATCTACTGGTGGCGCAATCTACTGCGGTCCAGGCGAACCGGGTTAAAAAAAGAACCGGGTTCGAAACCCAGTGGCGCCATTTCTTTAATTTTAAATAATTACGCAATCCTGTTTTATTTATACTAGTATTAAATTCAATTACATGTACCAAGAGGAATCTTGGCGCAATCCAGTGGTACTGGGTTTCGGTGCAGGAGACCTGGGATCGAAACACAGTGGCAACAATGTTTTAGTTTTGAATGATTACGCAATCAAGATTTATTTAAGTAGTTTTAAATTCAACTCCAGATACAAACAGGATAGTTGGTGCAAGCCGGTAGTACACTGGAAAGTTCAATCAGTACATTTCTAGGCTGGTACGTCTGGCAGTTCGAACGTGTTTTATTTTGACCAATGCTTGTTGCTAGCAATAAATCTCCAATCATTCACATTCCATGGCAGATAACCAACGGTCTAATGTTAAGGCGCCAAAGTTTGGGACAAGCGAATCCCAGCACTGGTCTGCCGCATTTTAAGTGGTTTTGCTGTCACGGTTTAGAATTAAATTCAACTCTAAATCGAATTAAATTCAAACCTAAATATCAAAAGGATTGGTGGAGCAATCCATTAGTATTGAGTTTCAATGCAAGCGACCGAGTTCGAACTTACTTGTCCCAATGTTATATTTTTAATTAATTACGCAATCACGTTTTATTTATAAGTAGTATTAAATTCATACACATATACCAAGAGGAATCGTGGCGCAATTCAGTGGTACTGGGTTTCGGTGCAAGAGACCTGGGTTCGAAACCCAATGGCCACAGTGTTTTCGTTTTGAATGATTACGCAATCACGTTTTATTTATAAGTAGTATTAAATTCAACGCCATTTAAACAGAGGATTAGTGGCGCAATCTGTTGGCACTGTGTTGCGGTTCAGGCGAACCGGGTTCGAAAAAGCACCGGGTTCGAAACACTTTGGCGCCATTATTTTAGTATTAAATAATTACGCAATCACGTTTTATTTATAAGTAGTATTGAATTCAACTTCACGTAACAAGAGCAATCATAGCGCAATCCAGTGTTACTGGGTTTCGGTACAGGACAACTGGGTTCGAAACCAAGTGCCAACAATGTTTTCGTTTTGAATGATTACGCAATCACGTTTTATTTATCAGTAGTATTAAATTCGTCATTTATCAAGAGGATTGGTAGCTCAATCTGTGACCGCTGTGCTACGGTCCAGGCGAACCGGGTTCGAAACACTTTGGCGCCATTGCTTTAGTTTTAAATAATTACGCAATCACGTTTTATTTATAAGTAGTATTGAATTCAACTACACATACCAAGAGGAATCTTGGCGCAATCCAGTGGTGCTGGGTTTCGGTGCAGGAGACCTGGGTTCGAAACCCAGTGGCGACAATATTTTAGTTTTGAATGATTACGCAATCAAGATTTATTTAAGTAGTTTTAAATTCAACTCCAAATACCAACAGGATAAATGGCGCAAGCCGTTAGTCCACTGGTCTGTCAATTGCGGCAGTTCCAGGCTGGTACGTCCGGGTTCGAATCCTGCTCCTGAAACACAGAGACATGGCAGCTGCTGGCTGCGGCAATGGCTTGGGGACCGCCATGTCTCTCCCCTGAAGGTTAGAGCGTGGAGGAAATGTACGGACGGGGGAGAAAAGGAGGGACCGGGAGGGTAGCGACCTCCCAGAAGGGTGCTAAGGTGATCACCATACCGGGGTGTCCCGGACTTTGAGTCATCCTAATACCTGGTCGACACTCTGACTAACTCTCCGCACTTTTTTACAATATATATATATATATATATATATATATATATATATATATACAATAATTTATGTTATTATATTTTTGAGAGAGAGTGCAGATCTCAATTTTTTTCAAAATGCTTGATATTTGTTGGAGAGACGTAACAGAGTGCCTAGAACCCATTTTCATTGTAATTTGGTCGCCTATCCACAAAAAAAAATCAATATTTTATGAAAAAATATGGGTAAAATTACGAAATTTTTAACTAGTCCAAATAGGCTGTAACTCGGTGGCTGTATTCTGCAGACACATTGGTTCATTCTGTGTAAATTTGAAGCGAATCGGAGAAAAAAAAATGTTCGAGGTGAAAAAAACGACAATGCTTACCCCTTGTCGTTTTTTCCAAATTTGGCCTAAAAATGACATTTTTTCAAAATTCTTGATACTTGCTGGAGAGACGTAATAGATTGCCTAGAACCCATTTTTCGTAATTTGAGTCGCCTATCATTCCAACTTTTTAAGAAAATCAATATTTTATGGAAAATATGGGTAAAATTACAGCCACCAAGTTACAGCCTGTTTGGACAAGTTTAAAATTTTGAAATTTTACCTATATTTGTTCATAAAATATTGATTTTCTTAAAAAGTTGGAAAGATAGGCGACTCAAATTACCACAAATGTGTTCTAGGCACTCTGTTACGTCTCTCCAGCAAGTATTAATCATTTTGAAAAAATGTAATTTTTAGGCCAAATTTGGAAAAAACGACAAGGGGTTAGCATTGTCGTTTTTTTTCACCTCGAAAAAAAATTGTCTCCGATTCGCTTCAAATTTACACAGAATGAACCAATGTGTCTGCAGAATACAGCCACCAAGTTACAGCCTGTTTGGGGAAGTTTAAAATTTTGAAATTTTACCTATATTTGTTCATAAAATATTGATTTTCTTAAAAAGTTGGAAAGATAGGCGACTCAAATTACCACAAAATGTGTTCTAGGCACTCTGTTACGTCTCTCCAGGAAGTATTAATCATTTTGAAAAAATGTCATTTTTAGGCCAAATTTGGAAAAAACGACAAGGGGTTAGCATTGTCGTTTTTTTCACCTCGAATTAAAATTGTCTCCGATTTGCTTCCAAATTACACAGAATGAACCAATGTGTCTGCAGAATACAGCCACCAAGTTACAGCCTGTTTGGACAAGTTTAAAATTTTGAAATTTTACCTATATTTGTTCATAAAATATTGATTTTCTTAAAAAGTTGGAAAGATAGGCGACTCAAATTACCACAAATGTGTTCTAGGCACTCTGTTACGTCTCTCCAGCAAGTATTAATCATTTTGAAAAAATGTCATTTTTCGGCCAAATTTGGAAAAAACGACACGGGGTAAGCATTGTCGTTTTTTTTCACCTCGAAAAAACGACAAGGGGTAAGCATTGTCGTTTTTTTCACCTCGAATTAAAATTGTCTCCGATTTGCTTCAAAATTACACAGAATGAACCAATGTGTCTGCAGAATACAGCCACCAAGTTACAGCCTGTTTGGACAAGTTTAAAATTTTGAAATTTTACCTATATTTGTTCATAAAATATTGATTTTCTTAAAAAGTTGGAAAGATAGGCGACTCAAATTACCACAAATGTGTTCTAGGGACTCTGTTACGTCTCTCCAGCAAGTATTAATCATTTTGAAAAATTGTCATTTTTAGGCCAAATTTGGAAAAAACGACAAGGGGTAAGCATTGTCGTTTTTTTCACCTCGAATTAAAATTGTCTCCGATTTGCTTCAAAATTACACAGAATGAACCAATGTGTCTGCAGAATACAGCCACCAAGTTACAGCCTGTTTGGACAAGTTTAAAATATTGAAATTTTACCTACATTTGTTCATAAAATATTGATTTTCTTAAAAAGTTGGAAAGATAGGCGACTCAAATTACCACAAATGTGTTCTAGGCACTCTGTTACGTCTCTCCAGCAAGTATTAATCATTTTGAAAAATTGTCATTTTTAGGCCAAATTTGGAAAAAGCGACAATTAAGGGGTAAGCATTGTCGTTTTTTTCACCTCGAATTAAAATTGTCTCTGATTTGCTTCAAATTTACACAGAATGAACCACTGTGTCTGCAGAATACAGCCACCGAGTTACAGCCTATTTGGACTAGTATAAAATTTCGTAAATTTATCCATATTTTTTTCATAAAATATTGATTTTCTTAAAAAGTTGGAAAGATAGGCGACTCAAATTACCACAAATGTGTTCTATATATATATATATATATATTGTAAAAAAGTGCGGAGAGTTAGTCAGAGTGTCGACCAGGTATTAGGATGACTCAAAGTCCGGGACACCCCGGCATGGTGATCACCTTAGCACCCTTCTGGGAGGTCGCTACCCTCCCGGTCCCTCCTTTTCTCCCCCGTCCGTACATTTCCTCCACGCTCTAACCTTCAGGGGAGAGACATGGCGGTCCCCAAGCCATTGCCGCAGCCAGCAGCTGCCATGTCTCTGTGTTTCAGGAGCAGGATTCGAACCCGGACGTACCAGCCTGGAACTGCCGCAATTGACAGACCAGTGGACTAACGGCTTGCGCCATTTATCCTGTTGGTATTTGGAGTTGAATTTAAAACTACTTAAATAAATCTTGATTGCGTAATCATTCAAAACTAAAATATTGTCGCCACTGGGTTTCGAACCCAGGTCTCCTGCACCGAAACCCAGCACCACTGGATTGCGCCAAGATTCCTCTTGGTATGTGTAGTTGAATTCAATACTACTTATAAATAAAACGTGATTGCGTAATTATTTAAAACTAAAGCAATGGCGCTAAAGTGTTTTGAACCCGGTTCGCCTGGACCGCAGCACAGCGGTCACAGATTGCGCTACCAATCCTCTTGGTAAATGGCGAATTTAATACTACTGATAAATAAAACGTGATTGCGTAATCATTCAAAACGAAAACATTGTCGCCACTTGGTTTCGAACCCAGTTCTCCTGTACCGAAACCCAGTACCACTGGATTGCGCCAATATTCCTCTTGTTTCGTGTAGCTGAATTTAATACTACTTATAAATACAACGTGATTGCGTAATTATTTAAAACTAGAGTAATGGCGCCAAAGTGTTTCGAACCCGGTGCTTTTTCGAACCCGGTTCGCCTGGACCGCAACACAGTGCCAACAGATTGCGCCACCAATCCTCTTGGTATGTGCAGTTGAATTCAATACTACTTATAAATAAAACGTGATTGCGTAATTATTTAAAACTAAAGCAATGGCGCTAAAGTGTTTTGAACCTGGTTCGCCTGGACCGCAGCACAGCGGTCACAGATTGCGCTACCAATCCTCTTGGTAAATGGCGAATTTAATACTACTTATAAATAAAACGTGATTGCGTAATCATTCAAAACGAAAACACTGTCGCCAATGGGTTTCGAACCCAGGTCTCTTGCACCGAAACCCAGCACCACTGGATTGCGCCTCGATTCCTCTTGGTATATGTGTATGAATTTAATACTACTTATAAATAAAACGTGATTGCGTAATTAATTAAAAATATAACATTGGGACAAGTAGGATTCGAACTCGGGTCGCTCGCATCGAAACTTAATACTAATTGATTGCTCCACCGATCGTTTTGATATTTAGGTCTGAATTTAATTCGATTTAGAATTGAATTTAATTCTAAACCGTGACAGAAAAACCACTTAAAATGGAAAAGAAATACGGCAGACCAGTGCTGGGATTCGCTTGTACCAAACTTTGTAGCCTTAACATTAGACCGTTGGTTCATCTGGGTTTCGAACCCAGATCTCCAGCACCGAAACCCCAGGAACTCTGGATTGCGCCACCAATCCTTTTGATGTTTGGAGTTGAATTTTAAATTACTTAAAATAAATCATGATTGCGTAACCAATTAAAATGGAAAAAGAAATTGTCATTTCACTGCTGGGATTTGCACCAGGGTCGACTGTACCTATGTCTTGGTGCTTACCCATTAGACTGTTGCTTCATCTGTTAATTAGCAGGAATGCTTTTAGATTAATCGCAGCAATAAACATTGGTCAACAAATTAAGTTTTAGGAGAAGGATTTGAACCCGAACGTATAGGATAGATTCTTCTGAACAGGTTTACTCTGAAACAGTAATTAAAAAATATATCAATTACATAAATTAGCAGATAATTAATAAGGGCCAAATTGATTTAAATTAATCATTTAAATTAGTTAATTTTAATTACATAAAATTGTGATTGAGTCCATCCCAGGTTCCCTGCCCCGAAACCCAGCGACACCTTCTTGATTATGTATTATGCCACTACGCTTTAATAATAACAATAACAACAACAACAACAACAACAACAACAACAATAATAATAATAAATAACTTGGCGAGCAGAGAAGCTTTGTCGGAGGAAGATGTTAGAATTTCTGGTCTATTGTCAAGAGTTGGAATTGGAGACTTTCCACGGTTTAAAACCTCGTTAGTAATTCTCCAAAATTCTTTAGAACCAAGAGAGATTTTGAACAATGAATGTATGCACATCCAGTGAGATGTAGACCATTTTGTCGTATGCTTAGACACTGCACAAGTGGCGGTTGGGTTCGACATTCTTTCCAAACTGACTTGATGTGAATTTGTATCAAATACCATTCAATGGAATACACTTATCAAGGTTTGGCCATAGTCCCCGCCCACCCTTATCCTTGCTGGAAATCTCGGTCATGCCATCTGTATAAAAGCCAAGCACCTGACCGACATAGTTACAATTGTCATATAGGCCAGAAAGATGGGGCTATAATTAGAGATGGCCAATCTTATGTTTACTTTTACGACAGCTTACTTTTACTTATACGACAGCGCTAGTAATTTTTGGCCAATACTGAGATGATTTTGTCCATTGCAAAGGCGACAGAAATGTTTTTAAATTAAAATGAAAGACATTTTGTTTTACCCCAGTGAGGCTTTTGTGAATGCAAGACCTAAGGGGTCAAATAAAATACTTACAATATTTTACCAGTTCAGATAATAAGATGTGTATTATTTAGTTCAATTATGACATTACCTTTCTAACATGGAAATGGGTCGATTATCAACACCTGCTTGAAGCATCTTCTTAATATTTCAACCCACATAACTGAATATTTCACAAGTTGGTTTATTACCATTGTACTTGATCTTAATAGATGTACACAACTATATTTTTTTATACAAATATGTAGTCTTCAGGGGGTTTAAAGGGAAGGTACAACATTGGTAATTATCAAATTTTAAAATGGATGAATTATTTAAAAGATTTACTTGATGTGAGTATGGTTCTGGCATCAAGCACCCTGAGAAAGTATTGTCTGAAGTGTATTTATCTTAGAGAAAAACACAATTGACGTGTTTTATTTTCTTTTCTTTTTTTTCTTTCTGAAAAACATGGGGACCTGGTGGGACGAAAGTTTCACAAGTTAGTTGTATGATTTCTTGAAATCCAGAGGGTTAGATAAACACATATATTTCCAAATACCAATGTTGTACATTTCGTTTAAATGAAACAAGGAATAAATAAACATGTTGGGAGTTACAGAATATTGTGTCGTTCATGTATTAACCCCTTGGGTATTTTTACTAGAAAGTATCCTGAATCCACCAAAATCCACCAATTTTGTCACACACAAAATGCTAGTGTCCTGAATCCATCAGAATCCGCCAGTGTAGATATTGGACATATCCTGAATCCGCCAAAATCCACCACTAAATTTTTAGTGGATTTTGGCGGATTCAGGATACCATGCTCACATGAAAATTTGTATAGTATGTTGCTGCATAGAATCCATCAAAATCTAACATAATACAGTACATGTAACTATAATCCATCAACCAACATGACCAAGCAGTTAAAAACTATTGAAATCCTGAATCCATCAAAATCCGCCACATGCTCAATGTGGAGGTATCCTGAATCCGCCAAAATCTTCCAATACAGGGGGATGGATTTTGATGGATTCAGGGTGGTTAGGGTTAATGTGCAATTTTATGAAGGTTCTGTTTTGACAGTTTATTGTACACGCATTTCCTTTCTAAGGTAATTAAGAAACTGAAATAAACATTCAGAAAAGATGTCAAAAGATAACTGTGATTGCACATGAATTGCTTACATTTTTATTACAGTTATGATTTTGATAATGTTATACCATTTGAGAATGATCTTGATTAAGATATGGTTAATTTTAAACTGTAAAATAAATGTTAAAGTTGTCTCCAAAATAACTAACACTGCTTCGTAGAAGAGAAATTAAGTAATTCTTAATAGTTTAACCCTTGGCCCAGTCAGCACCGCACCCACAGACACTCACTTGAGTATTTTTGATTGCATTGCCAATAGGTCAAACCACAGAGTCACACAGAGCTGTGTATGTACACTGTACTTGGTTTTGGTTTGACCTCCTTGAGTGCACTGCACAAAGTCAATGGGTTAAGAGAGACATACAAATTTTGAGTGTCTTTGAGTGTTAAACCTATAGGAGGGTTAATGCAGTAAAAGAAACAAAGAAAAACTTCACTCTGCAAATCAAAGTATGTACAGTCTTGGATATGGGTAATGCATGAGTCATTCATAGGTTTTTAGAGGAGAACAGGGTGATGAAAGAGTTTCAGGTTTCAACAAAATGACCAAAAATACTTTATCAAATGTCGGCCATCTTGGTTCTGTATACACAATTCTATGAGGGTCATAGTGAGGCTCATGTCAAACATAGGCTGGTGCTTGACCTGCTCCACAGTGAGTATAACAATGTCTGTTTGGGTACTAGACTAGGCTCTCTGTGCAGTGGCTACCAACAAGAAAACATTCTGTATCATAATCATAATGGCATCATCACCCCTAGCACCCCCACTCAAACAATTAATTTGGATACTTTGATTCAGAAAACCAAACATTTTGACCATTCCATCTGAAATTAGCCTTTTTTTAATTTTATAATTGCCAGGGGAGTGCTGTTTTTACGAACAAGGGGTCACAAAAATTGTTCACAACAGTGGTGATGTGATGAAGTGATTCATAGTTCAAATGCCAAAACAAAAATAGGAGCTAAAATCATATTTGATTTCACCATATGTTTATTATTATGTTGTTATAGCATACTGAATATATTACAAAAATCATCAAAAACAAATGCCCCCTCCATCATAAGCTGCTGTTCATTAATAGTACAGTTTTAGAGTTTCAATATGATCAAGCTAATACAAACATTATACATTTTACATTTAATTGATTTTATAATGTTTTGGTATTAATTAACTCCATATAAATTAACTTCCCCCGTTCTCCTGAGGACGATCAGAGCATACTGATCGAAACGTCGAGATATAACCTCCAGTTCTTTCCAGAACTAATTACTACTCAATAGAGAATTTCACATGGTGTCACCGCAATTAGTCTTACTTAACTTCCCCATACTTATACCTTCTAATTGGGCTGAGTTACCCTTATTAGAAGTCCTCGTCAAACAAGGGAGTTAAAAAATAAGTTGTTAAAATCTAAGGAAACTATTTTATTTAAATGTGAAGGCTTACTAAGTTTTAAGTAACATATATCAGGATTAACCCTAACCTCCAGGGTATTTTGGCTAGAAACCCTGCCAGACGCAACAGAGTGCATCGTTTATCAAAGTGACTTGGCTGCCAAGTGCAACAAGATCCATCTGTTAACAAATCTCAAGGCCGAACTGCCTCAGAGTCTGTGGTCACCAAACACAGCAGAATACAACTCTGGCATTGTTTAATGGGACCAGCTCTCAATAGAAACAGGCTTGGCTGCTTATGCACTGGTGTTGACAGCTGAATCCATCAAAGTGCATCAGACTTTTCCAGCTGATGCACTCTGCTGCGTCTGGCAGGGTTAGGGTTAAAGCTGAATAAACAAATTATCAAAAGAAAATTACAGGTAAATTTTGCTCAGCAATCTTATTGCTAAGCATAATTTTTAAACAAGTTAACGATAAAAATATCACATACTATGCATGGAGTTTGGTAGGTATCCTTTTTTTATGGCAAGTAAATGTATTTTCTTGTATTTTCAGTTTTCCGACTGGCATCTGCTGCCACGAGAGGTTTCATGGGGCATGTATGTTTAACAACACCCATCATGACTAAAATCACTTGAAAACTTCCAGAATAGGGGCGTATTCACATGTTGTCACATGTGTTGCCTTTTCCCATTCCACATTCGCCAAATTTTGGTATTATTCGGAAAGTTTGGAAATAAACCATACATGTATTTCACAACTGTTATTAATTCAAAACAAATAACCTTTTGTGTAACAAAATTCACAATTTTCCTTGAAAACAAGTAGCCCAATTAGTTTTTGACCCGACTCCCCAATGAAAAATGTCTGACAAAGCCAGAGAGAAGTATGCTTAATGTTTATAGGGCTTAATGCAGGTATTTTACGCACATGCAAGCTACTCAATAAATCTGACTGGTTAACTGGGATTTTGGTTGGCTAATTGAGACCACATGATCATTTAAATAATAAGTAAAGAGTGTTTGCGGTGACACCATGTAGACATTCTCTTTTGAGTAGCAAATAGTTCTGAAAAGAACCGACTGGTTACAACTCAATGTTTCGATCAGTATGCTCTGATTCTCCTGAAGACGATCAGAGAATACTGACCGTAAACAGCCTTTACTTATCCTTTTTCACCATGCAAAGTTACAAGTCTTACTTACATTTACAAGTCTTACTTACATATTACACTAGTAATTACCTGGTTAGAAGATAACCACTTAATTATCTGAAAGCTAACTCGATGTGAAGTTGGTAAAGGTGACAATCAACCTGACAAATTATTCTCATTACAGAGGAAAATGTATGCAAAATTACATAAATTTGCCAGATTGAAACTTTTCTGCTCCAAGTGTATTCTGTCAAAGTTGTGAATGCTTTTTCACACTTTACATGACGCAGATTCTACATTGAGCTGAAACTCATTATTGATTGGTTATTGTATATCTTGTTTCAAAGAAATTAAGCAAATAATTATGGAGAAGCAGTTTTTGCCAACATTTCCAATGCTGTACCCTGCATATAACCATAAATGTTCGTATGTTTTCAAGTCATAACTTTAAGGAATAAAAAAAATTCACCTTCAACTTTGAGTCAGAAGTATAAATCTAGCATATTTGACAGAGCATTTTATTCTATTTTAATGCAAATTATACAAAAATAGTATATGTGCAGCGTGTTATAGGAGTGATATTTCTATATATATTAACAGATTTTACACAGATATAGGATAACTGTTAAACAGTGAATTTATCTACCTCGCCAACATCAGTAATCGCTTGATCGTTGATTGTATACTGAATCTTGCATTTGAGTCGAACTTTCTCCTGTGGATCAAAGCAAAAAGAAATTCCAAATGAGTTTTTATCTCAACAGATTTGGATTCATACCTTAAAAGGACAGTATCGTCACGATCAGAACAGACTTTCAACACGGCATGGAATAGGTGTTCTAGTTTAAGATGAATACTTTGACTGAAAATTACTGTCTCATTTATGCAGCAGCAACGGTAATATAACCTTATCACCCTTATCAGGGTGGTAAAAATGACAGTGAAAACCAATCAAAGATGCCCCAGTGTGCACAGTCAACACAGTCAGTTGAATGGTTTTCATCACTATAGCTACTTGCCACTAAAGTTCAGCTATAGTAGGAGGGTTAATTTGATAACCTGATATTTACCAATGCTGTACCTTCCCTTTAAAACAGCTACTCTACACTGTACTCAAGCATTTCTCAATATTACCTACCTTCTGTGTGTTTGCTATGAGCATGACTTGAGTAATTGCTGCTGGGGGTAGAATGGAATTAAAAGCTGGTAGGTCCGTAGCTGATGGTGGCTGTAGATTAACTCTCACCATCTGAATAAGAATCAGGGTAAATGAATCAAGTTTAGACTCTGCAGAGGAAGTTAACAAAATGTTAACCCAGCAAGTTTTAGGCATAAAAAAAATTTGATTCAAAGTACTAAAATTGAGACCCCTGCACTCTATTACGTCTCTCCAGCAAGTATTAGGCATTTGAAAAAAAAAAACATTTAGGCACTTTTTGTTTTTTTGACCTCGAAATTTTTTTTCTCCAATCTGCTTCTAAATAACATGGATGATAGCCCTGGGTCTGCATAACAGAGCCAACTGATTTATAGCCTTCTTGGACAAGGATTTAACAACGACACAACGTAATAAAAGTGAAGGTCCAACATTGGTATTTGGGAATGTACCTTCACTTCAACCCTCTGGTATTCAAGAAATAATTTTAAAACTAACCCGTGAAAATTTCACCACAATAAGTGTTCACGTTTGCAAGAAAAATTCTTAAATCTTTTTATTAAAATTTTAGTCTGTGAGCTTGTGGAGTCCATACGCATTTTCGGGTACAATCTTTGAAACTCTCAGGATCTCCTATAAATATGTCAACAAATACAAAGCTGTTTGATGCCATTTTTCCTATATGCCCCTATGGCGGCCATATTGAATTTTAAAATGGCCGCCATATTTAGCATATTATGTGCATACTGTATGCATGGAAAAGGTCAAAATATTACGAAACTGATATGGAGCTTCATTTTTCTACATTTATTAACTCTGGTAACACTATGAAATTCTTTCATATGATATTAAAGGTGTTGCAGGCATTTGAAAATTCAAATTTGTCACCATTTAAGGCATATTAGAGATACTTTTTGTATCGTTTCAGTCAACAGGGGCTATCAAGCACTGATCATGAGTTAAAATAATTGTAAATGAATATTACATTTAAAACCATTGACAGATTAGCATACATGTATAGTGGATTTTTTATATTTGTAACAAGGATTAACCAAATAACCAAGGTAAGACTGTACCTTTAAGCATGTTGTTTTGTTATGAAATATATACATATAAATACATATATAAAAAGGAACACAAATCATGACCACTTACACAAGTGCCACTTGACAACCCAACTATCTTATTAATAATATAATACAAATATATAAGTATATGTTATTTATAATTAAATTATCTACCAACTATGGCATAACGGAAATTTACGAAAAGAGCAAAACGTTCACAATCAAAACAGAAAATGAAACAATTTTCACTTGAACGCTCGACTAAAACCAAAGAATACAAAAATAGTCTACTGACTACTAGAACAAATAGTCTACTGACTACACTAGTAGAACAAATAGTCTACTGACTACACTAGTAGAACAAAGTGAACAATTCATCACAAACCTTTCCAAAGCAAAACTATCTCAAATTGAAAAAAAAAGCTCTGGGTAAAGGTTTAAACTTTGTTCCAACTCCTGCTAAACCAACCCGTTCAACTCTTTTGAGTGAAATTGACGAATAAGAATTGAATTCCTGATACATAACAAACCTTCCAAAACTCATCTGTTCAAACCACCATCCACTTGGAATCCAAAAACTACACAGAGTGCAACACTTGAAACTATTTGGAAGCCACACAAAATAAACTTGCTCACATTCGTCTGAGAACCCGGAAAAAGAACATGAAAAACCCTGAACTATCAGCCCTCAAATATCTGAGGAACAACCCTGAAATCGTGATCAAATCATACGATAAAGGGAGAGGCACTGCATTATGAACCGCTCCGACTACCTACAGGTTGGATTATTACAAACATCTTGAATCAGAGCAATACACCGAGTTCGATCAAGATATTACACAAGAAACCATCCTTTTAATTCATAATGTCCAAACCAAAATGCGAAACAACACACTCTCGACAAACACACTCAGGCATATCTCGATCCGAGGTCACAGGCATGTCACATTCCAACAGTACTTTCTACCGAGAATTCACAAAACCCCACCAACAGGCACACCCTTTGTTGGAAGATCATTTTCTACTTCCTGTAGTAACTGCATATGTCCGCATATGTCCGCATATGTCCGCAAAACAGCAGATATACTGAGGAAACTCGAAGGAATAACATTTCCAGAAAATGTGTCTTAATATCACAAGTATTGATGTTGTTAAAATGTACACAAATATCCGCAATAAACTGAGGCAATAAACTGTGTATACAATGCCATCGACCAAACCAACTATCCATAGTTTATCAACAAATACATCCGCAAATTTCTGGAAGTAATACTCAACAGAAATTGTTTCCAATTTGGAAATAAAATCGGTTGTGCAATTAGCTTAACAGCCAGTCCGGAAATTTGTGACATAACATTATACGATCTCGAAAATAAAATAGTACAACAGGCTGATCATATCCAAACATGGTGGCATACTAGACACAAAAGTGTACACCAAACCTACGGAAACATACATGTACCAGTTTCTACACAGAACCCCATCACACCCACCCCATGTGTTCAAAGCATTTATCTACTGAGAAACTCTGCGATATGCTAGAAACACCAACAATGAGGAAGATTTCACAGAAATACGTCAAAATTTCTCACAAAAAATTATTAGCTGAGATAAACAACGTAACACATAAAGTGTCACTGGCTAACTAGCCAAACTGATTCACAAATTACCAAAAGATAAACAAAACAACGACTTATAATCCGTTCGTAAACCACAAAAGATGTGAAACAAGCAGGAAACAAACATTGGCCACTGATACAACAAAACCAACATACTCTCAGAAATATTTCCAAAACAACCATTTGTTGCATTCAGAAAGGCTCAAAACATTCGGGAGAAACTAACTCACTCCCAGGGACCCCAGGGGTCAGTTTGAGATTTCCATGTTGCCATATAGAGCATTTTCTCTACATTTTGATGGAAAAAGAAAATCCTGAAACGTTGTTGGTAACATTGTTTCACAATAAATTTGGGAGGTCACTTTTGAAAATTGGGTCCAAGTTTAGGTTTTGCCAGAGCCAGTCACATCTGGCTTTTTTTGAAAAACCAGATGAAACACTTAATGATCTGCTCTCTTTATTAGAGGAACAAATCACATAAACACAACAAAGGAACCCACTCATACAAAATGGACACATTACAACTGTTTGGAAAACATCAATTATCCAAAAATAAGATAGGAGACAATCCGGTTCTAACTTCTATTGAACCAGTACTTGCAACTGATTGCCCGCAATTGATGAGGCATGAAAGCTTACAATGTAGCTATTGTATTGCTACCAAGGATCTGAAAAATATCCCGTCTCTTCAACATATTTCCTTTTATGACCAAAAATAGGCCTACCTGTAAACAAAAGGTCAACTATTCCCACAAACTATATTGTCAAACTGACAAACAACGGAAATAGTCAGTTACGGACCCATATCATCTTGTATGAAAATACAATTTGAAAAACAAATCAACAAAGATGTAGACGATGGTGGTGATGGGGGATGTTGATGGGGGATGTTGGTGGTGGTGGCGATGATGATGATGGTGACAGTGACGGTGGTGATGACTGGGATGTCGATGATGATGGTACAATTTTTGTGAAATAAACATCACAATGTAACAAACAACATAAAAACTTCAACGTCAAAGGATTCTCACATGACCCTTATATTCATCTCTGTTGACATGCTTCTACAAACTGTTTTGCTAAATTCATACTCACATCATACAGCTGGGGAAAATGGTAACTCATCGTAAGTTTTCAAGTTAAATTTTTACACATTTCTTAAAGTTGGACCAATTAATTACAAGTCAAACAACTGGCTAGTCCATAAAAGACAATTCTTCTTAAGATAAACTGTGTGAGGTTTGAATTGTGCATGTTGTATTACAAGTTTACTGAACAGCAACTTTTACAGCAACGATATTGTGCCAGAAAATAGGCAGGAATATAGTGAAGACAGCCTTCATGAGATACGGTGGACACAGTTTGAGGGAGCTATTTGGTTCGGGTCAAACCTTTTGTATACAAATTTAATCAAACCAAATCTCGCCCTTCCATTGTGTCTCAAGAAGGCTAATGACACTTAAAATGTGCGAATTGATTTGAAATGAATATGAAGAGTGCATTCCAAAGCAAGCTTGGTTAGTGTGACTCACTTCTATGAGGCGTGTACATTTAAACGGCTTCTGGCAAACTTCAATTTTAAAGCAAAAATTTAATAATACTTAATTTCTAGATAAAACAAATTGAAAATAATTATTTTCTTTTTTTAAAGCACTAAATAAAGATTGTGTCAAACATATTCCACTGTTTTGGTAGAGAAGGCTCCATTGCAAGTAACAAGGTTCTTTTGCCAAAAGTCAAAGTAGCAATCGCAAGCATTCAAGTATTCCTACTTTTCTACCGAGGTCTGCCATAGCCTGCGATTGTATTCAGGAAGTAATAACACTGAAATTCGCTGGACGCCACTGCACAAAATTGTAAGTCTGTTAATAGTCTTCAACAGTTTCCAAGTCCTCTGATTTGTCATTTACCAGTAGTTGTTCAAAGAAAGCTGCCTTGTAGCGTGGGATCATGCTGGCAAGTGTCATCAAGTCAGTTTTCTTCAAAGCAGATATGCCCCTAGGTCTCTCCATCACTGGAACTGATGCTAGCGGGTCTTCACCATTCTCCATTTTCACTGTCAATTCGCGTGCAGAAACCTTCTTTAGGAATCCTAGCTCCAAGAAGTCTTCCTGATTATGAGATGTCTTGTAGAACATTTGTATGGAGCCACGCCTAAACTGCACAACCTTGATATCCTTGAGAAGTACTGATGTCTTCTTGGCCTGGTGTTCAAATAAGAACATCTGTTTGTGATCGATAGTTGCACACTTTAGCTGCTTAAGTGACTTTTCTATGAGCTCGATATAGTCTTGGAAATCATAAACTTCGCTCTTGCTTTTCAACTTGGTGGTGATGGACCCGTACACTATCTGCCGCCATGAATGTATGGCCAGGTTCTAAGTACTTCAGAGATATACAGGTGATGCCAATGGAAGGATTGTTAACCATGAGGAAATGCTGAAAACAGCGCCCAGTTTTTGTTTTGGGCACTGCAGTTATCAGCAAAGAGGATTACCTCCTGGATATCTCTGTTGAACCGAAGAAAAGTCAAATATGCACTTGCAACATTGTAGGCTTTCCTCCCGGCTTCTCCCTCGTACCACAGAACAGCCACCGCTGGTGCATCTTTGCCAGGTGAAGCGAAAGTCTCGTTGAAAAGCACAAGTTTTCGACTGAAGTAATAGTCCTTGGTGGTAATTTTGGCATGCAAATTGTCTTTTGCATGTCTACAGTTGTTACAAGGACTTGGTCATCATTCTTCATCCGCTCTGTGTCTGCATTGAGAGCTGCCCTTGCTTGGCAGCTCTGGTTTTGTGTTCAACATATCCAGAACAAGCGTGGCAGTTACAGGTACTGCAGTTATGGGGAGGTCATCCGCCGATGCTTGTAGTGGTGGATGTGCTTGTTCGTGGATGAGGCATGTTTTACACAGGTCATTTTCAGGAGACGAGAATGAAATATTCATAGAGCTGAATACCTTGTAGTAGTATTGGAAGGAACATTGGTCTTGGCCAGATGCCTGTTGACTTTCATTGAAGACCTGATGCATTGAACATATTGATAGGTCGGATGGAAGGTACCTCCTGTTGGGAGCATGGTCCCGCCTTGTAATGTGAGACCTGCGGCCTAAAGGATTCAATATGATCTATTACATGTTTGCGGTACCCTCATCAAATTTGTTCTGTGGTACATGTTGACCACGCCTGTCGCCATGCGCACCGACTACAACACCCCCATCCTTCCTGACATTTTTCAGAGCAGACTTAACAACCTGGTCGCCATGATACCCGATCGTGTGCAAGAAAAAACATTTGCACACTTGTGTTGATCCGAACCGCCACTTTAGAGTACATTCTCTGCGCGACCCTCGGTTTGGTGTTGTGAAGGACCTCTTCTTTTCTTCATCCACGTTGTGCACGAGCCAGTCACATCTGTGGTCGTAGCTCATGTCCCAAAAGTTCTTGAAAATTTCTTGTCTCTGTTCCTCAGAAAACTTCTCTGAACACTTTCTCCTCCATTTCTGTGTACATGGACGAAGTATATGGTGGTTCTCCTGGTCTCTGGTTTTCTTTTGTTCAACTGATCTGCACCGTTTTTTATCTGTTTAAATATATACAAAGAAATACAATGTTTTCTGAAAAAAGTAAAACAAATTGCTAGTAATTCAGATTGATTCATTTATATCACTAATGGTCAAGAATTACTAAATAATTTGTGTTTGCGTGGAAGGAGAATTTTACAACAGGGCATTCAAGCGACATCTTTATGTGTCCACAGTAACTGCTATGTGTGAAATATGAATATAAAGTCCTCTCCTTAAAATTGCATAACATCCACAGCAAAAAGGATTATTCAACCTCACCTTTAGATTTATTTAACCCTCTCTCTTGCAGAGCCTCTGGATTGGGTGGAGGCTGATCTACAGCATCTAGTGGAACTTCCTCAGGTTGTTCAGCAATACCTGCATTTGTGATAGATGAAGATTTTATTTTGTATTTTGTCTTGAGTATTATTTAATTACAATTAAAGAAATAGCTGTAACATTAAAATAAAAAAGTGTATACCTATAAATAAAAGATGATTACATTACCTTTTGGCTATCCTCTTCTGGTGCTACTTGTCCAAGAAGTAGGTCTATATCAGACAATAGCAGGCTGCCATCTTTGTTGGGTGGAGGTTGATCTACAACTTCTTGTTGAACTGCATCAGGTTCTTCAGCAATACCTGCCGTAGTGATGTGCATTTTGTGATAGATTTTATTTAGCATTTAATATTGAGCACAACCTTAATTACACTTAAAGGAGCCATGCAATAGAATTGTTATGATTTGAATACATGTAGGACAGCTTACTTTACGTGTTACTGTATAGTAATACAAGGGAGAAATTTAAACATTTTGGTCTTTTTGCTAATGAAAATGTCCACATTCCTGAGCCATATTATGATGTCATTCAAGGCAGAACAGAAGTATCTCCATAGCTTTGTACACAAATAATGCATAACTGTAAATAAAAAGAGAAGTGCATTACCTTTTTGGTTATCCTCTTCTGGTGCCACTTGTCCCAGAAGTATGTCTATATCAGACAACTGCAGGCTGTCGTCTTTGTTCAGATTGCTTTTGGGATTATCTGTGAATGAATGAATTATTGGTAAATAGCCTATAAAGCCCTATATCTAACAAATTTTGTATTTGAAACATTCACTTAAACTTCTCAACTAAATATATTCAGGAAATTATGGATATATAACTTACTCAAATCAGAGTCGCTAATGCAGTCTAATATCTCACTAAATGCATTTTCAGTTGAAGAGCTGCACATTACCACAATGTCCTGTTGAAAATAATCTGTAAAAATGATAACATAAAAATGTTGCTCACTTTCTGACAAAAAGGTATGATATGAATTTGCAAACAAATTGCATACGGCACTCAGATGTATAGCTTCTATATTATTGCAGTTGAAATAAATGGGAGAATTTCTACAATCTAGCTCCAAATTGTGCTTTGTTGAAAATGTTTCAAGCACTTCAGGAAATAGTTCTGTAGAACCAATTATGAAAAGCAACATACCCTCTGAATCAGACAAACTTTCCATGTGAACATCATTCAGTCCATCATTGTTTGGCTCTGTAAAATGATAGAGTAATTTAAATAAAGCACTTTATAATTTATTATAAGCAAGAAACTACATCTTTATCTAAATCTTCATTTATCACAAATTGTACATTACTACTGCAGCTACTGCTGAATGAACGAGCAATGTCTGCAGCAGTAAAATTACTTACATTTATCAAACATAACTGACCCTTTGGATCAGACAACGTTTTTATGCGAACATCATTTAGTCCGTCACTGTTTAGCTCTGTATTATATAATAGAGAATAATTTTAATCAATCATTTTAGAATGTTGTATAAGTCAGGAACTGCATCTTTATCTAAATATTCATCTATTACAAAAATGTACATTAATACTGCAGGAACTGCTGAATGATTGAGCAATGTCTGCTGTAGTAAAACAACTTATGGAAAACAACTTACCCTTTGGATCAGACAAACTTTTCTTGGGGACATCATTCTTGAGTTCATCATTGTTTGGCACTGTATATATACAATTGAGAATAACATTAAGCGTTTCAGATTTTCCATTATTCTCAGTAGAAACTACATCTTCAACTAAATGTTTATCTATACCTGGAGGCATTGCTGAACTGTAAAATTATGAAACACCGGGGCACCCACGGGGGGGGGGGCTCGGGGGGCTTGAGCCCCCGCCCCCCCAAGAGGGTCCCCGAATTATTTTTTTTACACATACGCACATATACATACTAGGCCTAGTTGATTTGTGAGAGTAAAATTTTCTTTGAGCCCCCACAAGACAAAATCCTGGGTGGAGCCTCCCCCACAGGCAAAATCCTGGGTGCGCCCGTTGTTATGAAGATCAACTTACTCTCTGAATCAGACACCTGCATGTGAACATCATTCAGTCCATCTGGCACTGTAAATATATGAAAGATAATAACTTAAATTAAGCATTTAAAAAACAGATAAAATAATGCCACAATCTACTTTGTTATCACCTGCTGACGATAATCATACAAAATCCAAGGACAAAATTAAAAGCAAATGAAATATACCTGCATTAAACAAGTGCTTTCATTAATAAGTAATAAGTACATTAATAAGCTCAATAATGTATTAACTCTACTTAAACTTCATTTTATTACCTTTGATAAGTTCTGTGTCGTCATGTTTGAGCTGCTTCTTGCCTGTAAAGGAGGAAAGGAATATTAGAAATGATATGATATGAATGTTATCAGTCTTCTTTACTCCTAGATTTTACCCTTAAGATAATTGATTACCTGTTTTAAGGTCTGCTTTTGTGATCTAGGGACTTGCTGGGGAACAAAATCGACATTTACTTTCATTAGTGACAAACATGTTGGCATCAGATTTGCAAAAACTTAAAAATGACTAAAACTAGCATGATTCAATCACTAGTAAAGTGCACTAATGAGATTTCATTCTTGAATATCCATACTTGTTTGGACATATTTTTAGTCCTCCTATCAAAAGACTGCATAGCCATATGCATATTAAAATACAATTTGGCCTACATTATCAACGCCTATTCATTAACTCAGTAGGCCTATTCATAAAATTTACAACAAAATATGAATCAATAAATCCTGGCTGTATTGAAATATTTCAAAATGGATCAAACAGAAACATGAAAAGTTGGAGTTACGCAGGCTTAGCCTAACCTATGTGTAAGCTAAGATGATGCAGCAGTCATGGTTGCCCCATAAATGTGGCACGGACACGCCCCCCCCCCTTGGCCTATCCTTAGCCACAGGTTGGTCTCATTCCGCTAACGGTAGTAATTCGAAATTCCAGGCGCTGAAATTGACGATATTTGCGACTATTTTGACAGTCTAGATACGTTCCTTACATGTTTAACTATCTAGGCGCCCAAAAAAATTGTGATTTTACTTACATTTTATATTTCCTGACATATAGGCCCGAAAAATTACAAGACGATCGTCATTGTGCAAGTTTCAACGAGGACGGCCATCTTGAATGTATGAAGAGTGTTGAACGGGAAAACAACTTGTGCGCGCAACAATTTTACGAGGCTGTTTTATGTGTGCACATACTTGCTGTATTTTAGCGCGCAGAGATATGACCACGTGATGTCGCAGATATAAACTTTCAAGAAACTAACATTGAGCAGGTTTCATCAAATTAACCGTACTGCATGGTAAGTTCATCCCCTTTTAACTATCATATACATGTACCAGGTTATTTAACTGTACTTACATTGTACATAAAACAAGAGAGAATGTTCTTTAAAATAAAATGATAATGTAATAAATAGTCTATTATTAATTACAATAGTTTAATACTAATTTTAAATAGTAATTTTAAACAACATACAAATTTCACTAATAATTTTAATATATGAAATATTATAGTGTTACGTTACTATTACTATTAATAATAACAATATTAATGGTTCCACCATTTTTGTAAATCTATAAAAAAAAAATTAAAAAACAAAAAAAACCAGAATGATTGTTTTATCTGACAAAATATCTGTGAATATAGTCTATTTATATCTATGTAATATAGTACAGGTAATATTTTTACAATTTTTCATGTTTATCTGTTTTGTGAGAATATAAAGGCGGTAACTTCCAGTACAAAGGTGGTTTATTTTCTAATAAGAGTCTTCCCCCTGGTTATTTCACTGTCTTAAATTAAGATGTGTAGACCCCTGTTTGTTTATTTAAGCCAAAGCTAGCATGTGTACTTAAAAATTGCACTCATGAGCACTCGGACCAGACAAATTGCAAAGATGGTTCAAGCGTGGTTTGGGTCTATGCTATTTGGGGTCGTGAATTTCTCAATAAAACCCATGGGTACAGGGAACGGTCCCAATTATTAACATTTTGGCCATCCATCATTATCAATAATACTGATAATATTATTACTATTACTATTATCATTTTGTTAAACAACAATATGCAATCTAGTACCGGTATCAGCGATATCCTCAAACATGAAACACTTCATTTTGATTCGATCGGTCCATTACTGCCTGTCACTGAATGGTATTTTTTTACATTTTTCTTGTGCTGAATTATATTGTGGATTTTTGTTACTTTGTTTCTTTTCACCATTAACAAAGAACCCCCCCCCACACACACACAAACAAAATAAAATAAAATTAATAAGGTGTGTATATATATATATATATATATATATATATATATATATATATATATATATATATAATATATATTATATTATATATAAATTAAATCGGGAGGGTGGCCTTAGCTTTTGATCCAATCATTTATGCTTACTTATTATAGGAAAAGTAAATAATTGAATGCAGGAACTGGACATGTTTTATTTATTTATTTTTATTATATATATTTGATTTTTAAAGTAGTTATATCACATGTTTAGCACAAAAAATGCTCTGACTACCGACAACACGTGCAACCCTGAAACGGAATACTTGGCAAGCACTAAAATACAGCAAGTATGTGCACACATAAAACAGCCGTCAGAAATTGTTGCGCGCGCAAGTTGTTTTCCCGTTCACACTCTTCATACATTCAAGATGGCCGTCCTCGTTGAAACCTGCACAATGACGATCGTCTTGTAATTTTTTCGGGCCTATATGTAGGGACCGAAACGGACAACTGCGCATCCCCTTTGCGCATGTCACGAAACACTGCACAAAATTTGGTTCAGCTCAACCCATTTTCCGCGCTCGTGAAAAAGCCTTGTACCGCAAAGGATTGTGGGTAAAAGTGCATGCCCTCGTGTTCCATGTGAAGCAGAAAAGCCAAGCTGACCATCGACGAAAGTTCCGATCAAAATCGCTAAATTTTCTCTGTTTTCGTTGAATCTACAATTCGTGAGTATTTGTTTCTTGAAATTTAAATGTTTATACATGACCTAAGTAAAATAAGGGTGAAATTTGATTATTTTAAGGTTCAAACTGTCCATCAAACTTGTCCTTTTAGTTGTGCTTACAGGCGCATTCGCCTGGCGGTCCGAACGTGGCGAACGGTCCGATGTAACTCACTGCCGTCGAAGCTGTGTGAAGCCCGGTAGGCTTTCGCTCGCGCTTGACGCTGTGTGTGCAACAATTTTATCGGACTTTTCGTTGGGCTTTAAAACGTTTCTAAATGAAATAGAAGGGGACAATCTTGTTCTTTTTTAAATATTTCAGCAATTTCTAAGTATCATTCGTAGGGGGATGGACAATATTTATTGATATTTATCATATTTATTTTATTATTTATTTTTATTTTATTTATTTTTTATTTTTTTTTCAAATGTTTTTTTTTCATTTTTTTTATATTTTAAATCAAAGGCAAGTACGGTTGGAAATTTATTCATCCGGCAGCTGCCTTATTGGTTTTTTGTTTTGGTTTTGGATAGCTTTTTTTCTCCTTCACCAAGCTTTAATTTGTTTAGTTTAAATTATTATGCCATTTTCAAATTGTGTAAGTTTTTTTTAACTAAAAGGTTGACTTGATTATAAGCTCAGTTTTGATGGTGTGCATTATGATGAAACTTTTATTTTGGTATTTTCAAATATCAAAGGAAACAGTGCCAACTCGACTATTTATTAATATTTTGCCTTTTGTTTTTTTCTTTCATATTCAGAATGCCTGTTTCAGTTGACGTATGGCGGCTGAGAGTAGGTCTTTTCACAATGCCTCCATCCAAGTCATCAAGGAAAGCTGGCCAGTTACACGAGTGGCAGAGTGATGTGTCAGGACCATCAGTCGGTGTGATGATTTGCCTCCTGTTTATCGGAATGATGGCAGTTCATTTTGTCCGTCATCCATGTGCACTAGACATGAGTGGAAATGAGTTTGAGCCCAATGAGCATTCGCTCATCCCCTATCTGCAGCTGAATCTTCTTCTGGCTGGTGATGTGGAGGAAAATCCTGGTCCATCTCCGCTTCTAAGTGAGGAAGACTTAAATGTTCTAAGAAGAGGGGAAGAGCTGAATGAGAAGCCATCGACTCTGCTTAACAAGCACATCAACCAGTTGTACCAACTCAAGAAACAAGACAAGAGCATCACATGGGCAGATGTCATTCTTTGGTTGGCACAACTAATGGACAAGCCTGTGACGGATTTTCCTAGTGAAGCTGCCATTTTTAAGTTTTATTTATTCTGTACTTTGGTTGTTTTATTAATCAACATCCCTTGCATAGTTTTCTCTGTTAGTATATGTACATGTGCTGCTTTTGTAACATAACAATCACTGAACAAAATTAAGTCTTAATTGTATTGGAGTGCAAAGTTACAGACATTTCAATTTGTTTACTGCTTTGTTTACTTAACAAGTGAGTTGTCCGTATTAGGTAAACAAATTAAAACATTAATAATTAATTAACTTGATCAAATTTTTAAGATGAGTTTTTTAAATGTTGTACTTTAAGATGTGCAGTAATAGATGTATTAGTTTGTTTGATCAGAATTAATCATAATTTATGATTAAAGGTTATTTACACATTATTGATTGTTATCTTTGTTTCCATGGCAACATAATTTACTTTAATTATTGTTAATCAATTGTTATGTGTTTATAATGTTTTGCTGTAATATCACTTCAGTACCTGAAAAAATCAAGTAAGCACTGTATTGGAATGCAAAGTTACGGATGTTTCAATTTGTTTACTGCTTTGTTTACTTAACAAGAGAGTTGCCGATATTAGGTAAACAAATTAAACCTTTAATAATTAATTAACTTGATCAAATTTTGAAGATGAGTTTTTTAAATGTTGTACTTTTAGATGTGTAGTAATAGATGTATTAGTTTGTTTGATCTTAATTATTCATATTTCATGGTTAAAGGGCATTTACACATTATTGATTATTCTGTTTCCATGGCAACGTAATTAAAAATAATTAGCGTCGATTAGTTATCAAACTCTGCCGTTGAATACTTATGTATCATTTTTACCAACCCTGAAAAAATTGGAAAGTAATAAACTTCCTATGCAAAGTTATGCTCAAAACAATTTGTTTACTGCTTTGTTTACTTTCTTTATGAGGTATAAACCATGCATTTTGTCTTAATGTTTTACCATAAATACAATTGAGAAAATGGAACGGACACAATGAAGATTGTCCGAACTTACTGGACCATAACTCTGGAACCCCTTGACCGATTGTTTTCATTCAAATGTCAAATGACTTAGAAATGTCTATCTGTTTGAAAAACATCAAACAGAGACTGAGGAAAGCAGTTTGAAATTTTTCATTTCTGTCCCTACTATATGTCAGGAAATATAAAATGTAAGTAAAATCACCATTTTTTGGGGCGCCTAGATAGTTAAACATGTAAGGAACGTATCTAGACTGTCAAAATAGTCGCAAATAACGTCAATTTCAGCGCCTGGAATTTCGAATTACTACCGTTAGCGGAATGAGACCAACCTGTGGCTAAGGATACGCCAAGGGGGGGGGCGTGTCCGTGCCACATTTATGGGGCTTCAGTCATGGCAGTTTGACCAGTGTAACCATGGAGGAAGGAAAAGGCCTAACCCTTGCCTGCATCATGCATTGATTGATGCAACATTATAATTTATATGGGCGCTGATTACATTGGACTTTCATCTATCTACTGATTACCTCTGAGTTCTATAGGATTATATTTAAGACTTAAGCATGTAAAAGATAGACATACCTTGGTTTTTTTCCAATGCCCTTTGGAGAATTTGAAAGCCCCTGCTGTGCAGCTTGAGGTTGAACATGGCCGCCATTATAGACATTTGATGAGTTAGAATGGTGATAGCGCCCTCAATAGTTCAAGAATTTTTATGGCAAATGAGCTTATCTCACAGATGGACATGTCTTAAATTAAGGTTTTTTTTATGACAAAACAGCCTATCTTAAAGTAAACTTGTTTTGCCATAAACACTCAACATTATGTTTTGAACTCATTTGAAAGGCAGATCTATGTATCTTAGACTTAGTATGTTTTACCAAATAAAAATAAAGTATGCATGACTTAATTCAAAGTTAGACGTTTCTCAAACTTAGATATTTTTTTGGCAAAACAGCTTATCTTCAAGTTAAGTTGTTTTACCCTAAACACTCCACATTAGGTTATAATCAATTTGGAAGGCAAAGTAGTCTATCTTGGACTTACAATGTTTTACCAAGCAAAACAAGAAACTGTGAATGACTTAGGTTAGAGATAAGGCGTTTTGCCATACAAAACCAGAGTGAACGTGTGCAAAGAATGTGAGATAGGACATGCTATCTTCAAAACAATCCATCGTACGCCTTTGAAACTTTCACAAATGAAAAGAGCGCCCTCAATTTACCCAAAAATGATCTTATGTCAAAAATCAAAATTTTCGAGTTGGGCTGTTTTGCCATGGAAGGGCCGCGCTGCCATGGTGCACCCTGATCAGGGAGCAGCTTTACTTAATTTTATTTTCATTTTCTGTTGTCCGTTTCTCTTGTTGAGGTCGTTGACTGTCGTTGAGGATACTCGTAAAATTTAAACACGCCCGCATTATAATCAACTCCTTTCCAGTTTGTAGACAATGGCCCAGGATTGGGTTTTAATTTACAAAGATTATGTGACACTCTTTTAGCAAACACCGATTGGATAATATTGGGATTTGGTTTTGCCGCCAAATTCGTGTTTGAAAAATTTTAGCTCCGCCCGGAATGATCACAAACGTTACGTCCACGCAATGAAAGTATTTAACTATAGAAATCTTGCAGACGAAACAAGCTCAAGTTCTTTACATCAAGAGGAGGAAATTATATGGAAGGTAAAACCCTACGAGTCCGAATCATGCCATAATGTCTTCTTTTTATGACTAGAAACCACCAGGAAACATTTAACATGTGCCGTAGGTTCACTGACGAGCACGACTAGGGACATGGCTGCAGCCGCGCCAGCGGTTATGGTTTGGGTCAGCCATGTCTCTCCCCCATATTGGATTTCAAATACAAATATTTTGAGCCCCCCCCCCCCCCCAATCAAATCCTGGGTGCGCCACTGACCTTACTCTCTTCAATAGTCCAAAGATAAACAAATTTTTAATCGTTTCCACACTTGACCTTGATTGTTTACAGTATCAAATTACGATAATGTAAACAATTAATTCTGGAGAGTAAGAGTTAATGGGAAAATAGTGAGAATGCATTCAGATTCGTTTGTGAGTAAATAGATCACAGCCGAGTTCCATTTCACATTTTGAAAAACGATATAAAGCATGTTTATAGACAGTAATATTTCTCAGGATGTTTAGTATCACCAACTTCACATTAAGACAATTTTTGGATAATAATTCAGTACATGTGTAATCTGGTCAAAACGGTGTACGGTGTAGGTGTATACAGTGTTGGGTTATATAGGTTTGTAGCAATGGCAGGGACATGGGTATGGATTCTATTTCATGGGGGAGCTGGTTTCGTATTTTTCAAGTATCAGACTTGTCTCGTACCCTGCAAAAACTGAGGTGTTAAAATAACACTAGTGGTGTCAGTTTTATTCTTCCATGGTGTTTATATTGTGCGAGTTGCCTAATATAAACACCAATGGTGTAGTTTTTAACACCACAGTTTTTGCACCTCCATACATTATCCTGTGCGTCACGTGGTATTCTTTTTATATATACCGTTAATAAATGGAAAGAAAGAAATAAACATAAAATAAACATAAATGAGATAGACCAACTTATATGAGAAAATTGCTAACATTTATTTGTAATTATAGAGTTAACAGTGTTTATCTAACTCAATGCTTATTAATTAGTAGAAGCAGCATACATGTGGTTAACTCATACACGTTTACAAAATAGAACATTTGTTTCAAACAACATAAAATATGTTCTGCTAAAACTATCGTACCAATCATTGTACTCATTTGTATCTTGTAAAATGCAAAAAAAAAAAAAAAGAAAAAAAAAAGCCGGGTATCAAAACACACACGATTTGCCAATTAAAATGCAGAAAAGTGATGTCAACTAGTGTTGGGACGGTTAACCGGTTAACCGACCGAAACTGCACTAACCGAAATTTGCTAAGTGGCTAACTGAAACCGATATTTAGAAGGAAAAAAAAACACCCAACAATTTTGAAAGAATTTGCCGCCCTTTTTGTTGATAGACTTTCTTTTTGCCGCATTTGTTATTAAACAATCCTTACATGAATTTTATCGATGCTTTTTAATTGAAAATGTATACACATTGTTCCATTTGCCGACTATCTAGTTTCACTTCGGTTAACCGACTAACCGACCCTGAAAGTTTTGGTTAAACGGTTAGAGAACTAACAGGTAACTTCCACAGCACTATCATTGGCGGATCCAGGGGGGGCTAAGGGGGCTGTAGCCCCCCCTAAAATCGTTAACAAAAATTTATATAAAAAAATAAAAATTAAAAAAAATTAAAAAAGAGAGAAAGAGAGAGAGAGGGGAGGGGAGGGGAGAACGCACTCCCATTCCCTCACTGTGCTTTGTTTTTCTCTCCCTTTGATTATTTCATTGTAATTTTTGTAGTACTGAAAAATAATTGTTTTTGATTCTCAGCCCCCCCCCCCTAAAAAATGTTCTGGATCCGCCCATGACTATAATGCCAACATTGAAACAGAGGTGTGCATGTTTTCAATTGAAAGAAATCCTATTTCAAAGGCGCTGGCATTAAATAATTCCTGGCATTTTTCCTGGCATTTTTCTATTCGATCTTAATATTAGTATTTTCCTTCTGGAATGGGCAAACAAAAATCCAGAAACAGTGAGTTTATTACGGTTAGAGAACTAACATGTAACTTCCACAGCACTACAATGCCAACATTGAAACACAGGTGTGCATGTTTTCGATTGAAAGAAATCCTATTTCAAAGGCCCTGGCATTAAATAATTCCTGGCATTTTTCCTGGCATTTTTCTATTCGATCTTAATATTAGTATTTTCCTTGTGGAATGGGCAAACAAAAATCCAGAAACAGTGAGTTTATTACGGCCCCGTCGTAAACTAGTTTCAGCACTTGGTTTACCGTTAAAACCTGCTTGTTGACAATTATACTGTAAAACTATTTCATTTTGAACTATTTGTTGTTTCCCATTCTGTCAGGAAAATTTATATATTTTTCAGATTTCAAAAAGCAAAATTGCTGGAAATTACCATCAGAGAAATAGTCAGATATGCAATATAATCAAAAATACATGGATATTACCTACATTAAGACAATACAAAATGTATTATATCTTTTAAAAAATCAAACAAATCCAAGATATTTAATTTATATGCAGAGTTTGAGGCTTTGCATGGTGGAGTTTTGTTATTGGTTTTGGATCTCATGTGGATTGGATCTCAACTATCATAAAGTGTGATCATGATTCTGATAAGAACCGCATACCAAAACAAAAAAATATACCAAAAATATATATATATATATATATATTGAAAATGTATTGTAAATAAAGATCAACTAGGAGGCATTTGTCATTTGTACCACCCCCCCCCCCTGCCCATGGATCTGCCAACGACACCTCTACCCAATGGGAAACTTTTGAGACGTTGGTGGCAGCATGTAGACATAACGGTCCTTTTCCGATTGTTTAATGAATGTACTTCAACAAACACAGATGTTGTATCTTGCCTTTAAATGTTCTTCATTTGTTGCATTACCATTTCTATTGAGTTTAAGACATTTTGAGAAAGAAGAAAAGTACAGATTCTTCCCTTCTTTCATTTGTCAAGAACAGGCTGTGTGTAGTCTTTAGCTTGTAGTTCATTAGGATAATTATCATCGGAAATTGTTGTTGAATTTAAGTGAACTTTCTTGTGAAATAATTCTACTTTCTATGTTCTATTTAAGGTAATCATTGTCCAGAAAGAAATTTCAAATCATTCATTACGAAACTACTACATATACAATATGGCAGCTGTATAAATGCAGAAAAGACAATTCTAAATCTACCGCACTGAGTTATCTACTTTTTTTGTTTGTTTTTGTTTTGCAAAATTAATCTTCAGTTGGCACGTTCGGTTACTTCATCCGCAGAGTCTAGTCCGATTGAATCACAAGATGTCCATGTTTACAGGAACGGCAGGTACAAATGTTTTGTGTAGATATCTGGCCCTTTGAAAAGCGTTTGTTTTTTGCTGAACGACTGTGAACAAAAAATAAATCTTGAAATCAATCCAATGTCACCACAACTACAATAATACCTTGACAAATACACTGTAAACATTGTGTTTAGAATTCAAACACAAGCAAAACCGTTTACAATAAACGCGTTTATAACTATAGGAGAGCAGTTATTTTTATTTTCGAGAGCAGTTATTTTTATTTTCCAGAGCAGTTATTTTTATTTTCCACAGCAGTTATTTTTATTTTCCACAGCAGTTATTTATATTTGTCTTTTTTGAAGCAGCTGTTCGATTTCCGGAAGCCATCATCATCCATGGCTGCGGCGGCTTCGGATGCACGGAGTCTGCATTTGATCAGGCGTTACTTTAGTTTAGGACTTAATTATGACGAAATAATTGCTTCACTTGCTTCTAATCATAATATCTTTATCAGCAAGCGTAACCTAAACCGTAAATTGCGAGAACTTTGCCTTTATCGCCGAAAACACCACACAGACATCGTTGATGTTGCATGTCTTATAGAAGGGCAGTTGAGTACCTCAGGGCAACTTTGTGGTTACCGGTGGATGCACCTGAGATGCCTTCAGAATGGAATTCTGGTAAGCCGAGAAACAGTGCGCCATCTTCTGGGATTACTAGACCCAGAGGGAGTCGAGCAAATAAGGCGGCGGCGGCTACAGAGAAGGACATACAACGGAAGAGGCCCAAACTTTGTGTGGCACTTGGACTCTTATGACAAACTAAAGCCTTACGGGGTTTGTATTAACGGATGTATCGACGGGTATTCAAGACAGATCCCCTGGCTTGAAGCCTCTCTGACAAATAGTGACCCTGGCGTTATAGCGGGGTATTTCATGGAAACTGTGAGAAACAAAGTAGGTTGTCCTAGACTACTTCGGGGCGACGCTGGAACGGAAAACAGTTCTGTTCGACAGATGCAACAGTTCTTGAGAAGAAACTCTCAAGATGCATTTGCAGGGGAGAGGAGCTTCCTCGAAGGAAGCAGTCAGAGCAACCAGCGCATTGAGTTCTGGTGGGGCATTCTGAGGAAACACTGCTCCCAGTATTACAGCTGCGCTTTTGAGGAATGTATGCAAGCTGCATGCACTAGCTACACTGCATACACAGGCTAGGCGTCCGCGCGAAACATGTGCTTCTTGAAAATAAAAATAACTGCTCTCGAAAATATAAATAACTGCTCTGGAAAATAAAAATAACTGCTCTCGAAAATATAAATAACTGCTCTGAAAAATAAAAATAACTGTTCTGGAAAATATAAATAATTGCTCTCGAAAATATAAATAACTGCTCTGGAAAATATAAATAACTGCTCTCGAAAATAAAAATAACTGCTCTTGAAAATAAAAATAGCTGCTCTGGAAAATATAAATAATTGCTCTCGAAAATATAAATAACTGCTCTGGAAAATATAAATAATTGCTCCCGAAAATATAAATAACTGCTCTGGAAAAAAAAAAAAAAAAATGCTCTCGAAAATAAAAATAACTGCTCTGGAAAATATAAATAACTGCTCTCGAAAATAAAAATAACTGCTCTCGAAAATAAAATGACGATGGCACTAATGGGCTTTCGTAAGAAATGTGTTTAAATTCTAAACAACATTTTTACAGTGTAGTTTAAAAATAACAAGCAAGATTCGATGGTCACACGTATAGATCTAAATAATGTTACAGAAAGAAAGCAACATTATTGAATAATTTCTTGCTGCCGAATTTGAGTTCGATTTTCTCGAAATTGAATTGAAATGATCGGATAGCCTGTGGGCCTGTACGAGGTGTTGTTTTAAGCGGATGAGGGGAATTTACCCCCCACCCGGACATGCGTCCAAGAATTGAGCTCATAAATTATAATTGGTACTTATCTACACTCTCCCCATCCCCACGCCCCACCCCCGTTCGAGATCCTCCATTTTGGGTGACAACAAAAGTAAAATCCCCACCTCCCCCCCCCTCCGCTCCCATAACAAATTCTGGCTACGCGCCTGATCTCTTGAGCCTATTTATTACGCTGTGTCGGCAACGAGAAAATAGTGAAAATGCATACAAATGTTAATAATAATAATAATAATAATAATAATAATAATAATAATAATAATAATAATAATAATAATAATAATAATAATAATAATGTGTGGACTTATATAGCGCACGTATCCACCAACTGAGTGGTGCTCAAGGAGCATTATATTATTACCCCTGCTCATAAGGCTCATAAATCATTCCTGAAACCATCTCAGCTCCCTGGGGAGTATACAGCTCAATTGCTGCCATTACAGCGCATATAGGGCTAATCGACCAACTCTGCCCTCACAGGTACCCATTTAACCCCTGGCTGGAGAGAAGCAATTATGGTTAAGTGTCTTGCTCAAGTACACAAGTGTCACGGCCGGGATTCGAACCCACATTCTGCTGCTAACACCAGAACTTGAGTCCGGTAAGCTAGACCGCTCGGCCACGACACTCCACACTCCACGACACTCCATGTTGTGTATTAATTGCCAAAAGTCTCCAGGTTTTATGTATTTATTTATTTTTATTTTTTATTTTATTTATATTTTTTTGGCTATGAAACGATGCCCATTTGCAGCCACAATTGCTGGATCGATTGGAATACTGCCGCTGTGGGATTTAGGAAAAAGTACAATGAACTTATTGGCGACAATTTGGAGTGTCGTTGCCGAGTAGTCTAGTGCATCGGACTCAAGTTCTGGTGTTGTCAGAATGTGGGTTCGAATCCCGGCCTGGCCGGTCTTGACTCTTGTATCCCTAAGCAAGACACTTAACCATAATTTGCTTCGTCGTTCGGATGGGACGTTAAGCTGTAGGTCCCGTGTATTAGATTATTAAAGTATTGCACGTAAAAGAACCCAAAACACTTATCGTGGAAGAGCCGGTGTTTCTGGTTCACATAGCAAGCGCCGTTGTTTTCTGGGCACCTTTGAAAAACAGTGTTTCACTGAAAGGTCTCCCCAGGTTAAATAAGAAATAAATAAAAAGTTACTAAAAAACTGAAAGCACCTCAGACGAACTCCGTTATAGGGAAGATTGACATCCTCAAGAGCTTTAAAACAAACTTTGTTTTGCATATAAAAACAATTTCCGTTTGGTTATTTCCTTATCTTGTACGTTTTGTGTTTTAAGTCTTACCTTGGGGCAATACGCAGGCACATCGAAATAGCTGGCTGGGTCCGAAATGGGACTGGCGAAGTTGGAGAAGCCGGAAACACTTATGATACCATCTAAAACACAAAATATTACACCAACCAATTATAAACCAATTAGGTATAAACTGTAGCGTGTGCAATTAGTTTCTTTAGCATTCAACGGTTATACCAGGGAAGAGATTTTCACTGTAATACAACAACAACTTGCGAAATAGCTGATGGACAATCTCTCTTTCAGGAAGAAAAACTGCTCATACTCAATTATAAGGCCAAACAAGTGTGCGGTTTCTGGTCTCGGCGCGCGTCGCCTCAGACCAGCGCGTCGGCATTTTTCCCCCGTTTTTTTCATTCTTTCCTTTTCGTTATGAAACGATGTCCAATTGCAGCCAAAATTGCTGGATCGATTGGAATTCTGCCACGCAATGTTTTAAACGACTTTTTTTCACATAGGGGTATGAACGTTTGCCCGAATTGTGCGGCCATTATTGGCCACCATACTTTGTGTATGGGAAATTTTGTCTGGTTTCAATAACCGTGTCTACTGCATCGTTGGTTAGGGGGAAAACTTTTTTGTTGGCAGATTGTGCAGATTGGTATTCAAAAAAACATGTTTACAAAAGAGCCACAAAGGTCAAACTGCACCGGTTCAAAATGTACACTGGTCCGTGACAAGATTTATCTTTAATAAGGCACTTACATTACATCTCAAATGATGTTATGTGGAGAAGTACAAAAAGGTACGAACTCAAATACACACACTTCCGCCTGGTGGGAAATCACCCTGGTATACACTAAAACCCGAACTCGAAGCTGAAGTGCATTAAGGGACAAGGGCCAAAGTCATGGTACAGCCAAGCCTTTGAGAAGCCCGGTCAGGCCCAGGCTTTTTCCCCTGCCTACTGGCCTATATAATGAGCTCTACTTGGCTGGGCTAGGTCCTCCAGAAGCCCAGATTATGTTGATTGCCAGGTACTGTATTGATACAGGATTAAGACCTCACAATTAGGAGGCCAGGTAGCCTAGGCCTGATGGCCAGGCTTCTCAAAGGCTTGGCTGTACCATGACTTTGGCCCTCCTCCCTAAAACCGCGATCGTTACGATGAGAACAATGCTAATACGTACCTCCATCTACTTCTCCTATGAAAGTACTACTGAGTGGAATGCAGTCGCCCTTTGAGACCGAGATAGTCCCCTGTCCAATTTGGGACTCCTCTTCCTTAAAGAAGAACGAGAAAGTGTCTTCAGTGATCTTTTTATCGCCCAGATAAGCAGTGCCTAGATATGTAGCATCATCTAGACAAAAAAGAACAGAAAAAGGGGTGCTAATTATACAAAATGTAACACTCTTGAAAAACAAACAAACAAACAAAAACGTAGGATTGCTGGGGTCCCCTACGTGTCAGTCTAGGAGGCGGGCCCCCGTTTCACTACATTAGAACCCTAACCTTCCCAAATCCTCCCAAATCCTCTCCGCTAAAGTGAAGGATTTTGAAGGATTGAGGTTACATGCTACATGCTCTTTACTAAAGTGAAGGATTTTGGAGGATTGAGGTTATTAGGCATACTTGCCTTTCCATGGTACATCTGCATCCATGTTTGTTGTAGTGATTGCGTCAGTGGACACTGTGTATTGCTCCATACGTGCAGGGAGGGTCCCTGGCCATGTACATGTATCACAGATTAGAAACACATGTGTGCATACATGTCATGTGCTTGCTTTACTACTGAAGGATTTTGGAGGATTCAGGTTATGTGTAAGCAAATGGGCCTAGGGAGTTAGGGTTTTTAACACTTGTTAAATCTGCTCTGATCGTGAAGATAGTGTCCAATTAAAGGGACACTATCATCACGATCAACAGGGCATGGAATCAGAGTGTTGCTTTTAGATTAACTGAAAATACCCCCACATGATACGGTCATAGCCTATTACCGTTGCTGCTGCATAAATGAGCCAGGCACTGTGTTCATCTTATAAACTGCTACACCAAGTCCATACCCTGTTGAAAGTCTGCTCTGATCGTGACAATATTGCCCCTTTAATGGAACTAATGATACATGTATCATTGAAATTCTGCTTTGGACCTCTGCTCAGGCAAATGGGTGAGTTTGTAATCAAATATTTGCCTTCTACTTGGAGTGCCATGGTCGAGCGGTTTAGTGCATCGGATTTGTGTTGTGCTGGCTGAGTCGTCAGAATGTGGGTTCGAATCCCAGCCACGACCGGGGTGCTTGTGTCCTTGAGCAAGACACTGTACCATAATTGCTTCTCTCCACCCAGGAGTAAATGGGTACCTTTGAGGGCAGACTTGGTTGTTGTGTTTGATTAGCCCATATGTGCTGAAATGGCAGCAATTGAGCTGTATACTCCCCAGGGAGCTGAGATGGTTTCAGGAATGATTTATGAGCCTGATGAGCAGGGGTAATAATGTAATGCGCCTTTGAGCACCAGTTTGGTGGATACGTGCGCCATATAAGTTCGCATTATTATTATTATTATTATTATTATTATTATTATTATTATTATTATTATTATTATTATTATTATTATTATTATTATTATTATTATTATTATTATTATTATTATTATTATTATTATTATTATTATTATTATTATTATTATTATTATTATTATTATTATTATTATTATTATTATTATTATTATTACTTACTTTGTAGTTTGAACTACAATGTACAATATGTACATGTGTAAGTGTAGTGATTGTGATTCAGTGATTCTTTTTGATCTTGGGATTCATTTGATTTTATGGGGTGTCATGGCCGAGCGGTCTTGATGGCTGAGTCTTTAGAACGTACACTCTTAAAACTTAAGTATTGAATCGACCCTTTAAGAGTTCGGTGAATGACAACACTTTATAAAGTTTAATTCAACACCTAAAGTTAAATCCAACTTTATAAAGAGTTGTCACTGACCGAACTCTTGTTGATTCAACACTTTCATTTTTAGAGTGTAGGTTCGAATCCCAGCCGCGACCATGGTACTCGTGTCCTTGAGCGAGACACTTCACTGTGATTGCTTCTCTTCACCCAGGAGTATAAAATGGGTACCTGTGAGGGTAGATTTTATTTGATTGAATTGTCGTCTTGACTGTACTGTCAATGACTAACTAACCCTAGCCAGTGCGAGTGGTTATATAGTCTGTACATTACTCACCTGCAATGCAGTGGGACATATTAGTTGATGGGAGAAGTATTTGCTGACAAAATTGAGATTGTTCCAAGATGACGTATTGAACAGCCTGTTATAAAGCAAGAGTAAATCAAATGGTATATTTTAAAGGGGCAGTATCATAACGGTAAAAGTAGACTTTCAACAGGGCATGGAATCGGTGTCCTAGTTTAAGATGAACACAGCGACTGAAAATTACTGTCTCGTTTATACAGCAGCAACGGTAATATGAACCTTATCATGTGGGGAATTATGGCAGTCACTCAGTTTATTCAAAAATAGCACTCCGATTCCATGCCCTGTTGATCATCGTGACGATACTGCCCCTTTAAATATTGCAGTGATTATTAGCAAAATAAAGAAAGTTCATGACTTGGGAATAGAAACATAAATATTCATGAATCCTATAGGGGCATTCCAAACAAATATAGGGTATTACTGCTGGGAGCAGTTCAAGTAAAAATTATGTCCACTGAAATCTGACAGTATACATGTATACCGATTATAAATTGTTTATTGTAACCCTCCCCCTCCCACAAGTACACTCACTGGCCAAAATTATTGCAACATGCTCAAAACTGAGCACTTTACAGTAACAGGTGAGATGATCATTTAATCTGATTTCATCGATCGTGTATTACATAATTTCCGAGCATGAACAGTAAAAAAGAACATTGACTTCAAAACACAGGCACTTTCAAAAAGTCTTAAGTAGTGTAAATAAAATAAAATAAATCATTGTAACACAGTTCTCCAAACTGAACTTTGGTGTGTGTTGCAATACTTATGGCCAGTGAGTGTAAATTAACCATTCATGTCAACCCATATCATTTTAGTGCAAACTTAAACATTTGGAGCCAATCCCCATTTTTGTGATCTTTTTTGAAAAACATAAAGAAAAAAAATCAATGCAAGGGCACACAATAGACACGGGCGCAAAACAAAAACAAATATAAAACTAGCCATCTACAATGTATCCCTATCGATAATGTCATATTATTTTTTGGCAATTGAATTCTATCTAATTAAATGTTAATCTAATTAAACTTAAAATCAATGTTATTTGAAACACGCTAATTTAAAGAAAAATGTTAAACTTGCTTGTTGTATAGCCTTTGATTGTATCAATCTCCCCTAGAAATGATTTTATCCAAAGTTATGTAATTTTTAAAGAAATATGAAATAATTGGCAGTCTGAATTTAGGAAAGAGTTCTCTCTCCTAAGTTCCACATTAGAACGCAAAATCTGAAAGCATTTTCAATATTTTTCCCCCGTTAGTGTTACAATATAATAAGCTGTTTATTGTTTTTTCTTGGTTCAGAGAAATACACGTTCATAATACTTTTAGAAGCACGCAGTTTTGTCAACAATAGTGTCTGTCGGTAAATTCACAAACTTCTGAACGTCAGGAATTCAATTTGTAATTTGACATAATTTGTCGGTTCGTTTGAACCAAGTGTCGGTAAATTTAGACCCCCAAAATGTTTTCCCACCCCTACTCTGAAAATGCTGGTTACGCTACTGATTCCTTACCTGATTCCGCTGGTTCCTTACCTTTAAAAAGAAATTGTAACAAAGTTTATGAACATGTACCTTGGTATAGTCAGAAATTACTTTGTACGTGTAGATCTGTTCTTCAAATGCAGTAAATATCTGTAGTCCGATGCGTTTGTTTGTGAAATCGGAAGCCATTTTAACGAAGGCGGTAAAGGGAACTCCCTTTCCTGACACAACTGTGCCAAGCAATTGACCTATAAATTGAATAAGAAAAAAACAACTCAATTAATAATCAAAGTAATGAGCAGTTCAGTCCTCCAAGATGCTCTTTGCTAAAGTGGAGGATTTTGAAGGATTGAGGTTACATGCTACATGCTCTTTTTTGAGGGGAGATTTTTTTGGGGGAAGTTCCCAACACTGTGTTTAATATCGGTTCGTGTGTATGGTAGAGGTTCGGGATTGTAGCGTTCGTTTAGCGCCGTCGGATCGTGCATCAAAAACATACAAACACAGTTTTGAACCATGACGAGCGGCAACCCGGAACACAACACCCAAAGAAAAAAGACCACGCCCGCAAGTGGCGAAACAACAAGCGCCTTTACGAGTCCGTTGCAAGGGCGCCACTACTACTGAATTATTCATAACCTCACTGAAACATTATTTGTTTATGCAAATTTATTTGAACCAATCACCGGTGGGATCGTCTTTACTTAATTAGGTAATATCGTAACAAGTTACCGGTAGTTACCTACTGCATTATGCATTCAAATGTCTCTACCAATGGGTACAAAATAGACTGGTAAAGGCGTAATTTTTTTTCGGACGTTGCAGGAGCAACCTCGCTTTCAAATGACATTGAATTTTAAGTAAATTGATTAATGGTAATACGTATTGTGAATAAGTCGAACAGATGAGCAAAACTCCACAATTAAAGCCGCCGCTCTGGCAGACAACGCTCATACCCATTCCAAGAGTTTTGGAAATAAATATAGCACACAATCATTGAGGCCCTCGACAAAATGAGCCAAAATAGAACCACAAAGTTCAACATAATTTTGATTCTACTAAAGAGTGAATAATACCAGTCAAAATGCTGGGAATAAAAACCGTTGCCCCCTCTCCCATCCCTAACCTTAACCCTGACCCTAACCCTAACCCTAACACTAACACTAACACTAACCCTAACCCTAACCCTAACCCTAACCCTAACCCCTAACCCTAACCCCTATCCCTAACCCCTAACTCTAACCCCTAACCCCTAACCCTAACCCTAACCTTAACCCTATTAACCCTAACCCTAACTCCCTCACCGCTAACAAAAAAGGGGAGGTAATGTGACTGACTAGCTTATTGTATTAAGAAGAAATGATACACGCCAAATTGTTGTTCTTAGAGAGGAGGGAATAAATTCCCTGATGCATTTAGCGACATTTATTAAGTAAAATTTCACTGTTACATGACAGAGAAAATAAATCTAAAATATTCAAGAACATCTACCTTCATGCGAACCATGCCAAAACATGTCAATTGGGTTGTCTTGTTGAGAATATTATATAGGCAATGTGATTCACAAGAAGACCAGTACAAATCATGACTGTGGTGCAGTGAGGCAGGGCAAGGGAAATACGTGATACATTGTATACGCGGGGACCAAATTTCCCATAATATACAAATTAGTACCGGTATGGTGGCTAAGAGAGGCCTCTCACAAATCGGGCAAACGTTCATACCCCCTGTGTGAAATAGTCGTTTATAGCACAGCACGGTAGAACTGATTCTAATCGATCCAGCAACAGCAATGTTGCTGGATGGGAATCCCCCCCCCCCCCTGAAACCACCATCATGATACTACAGACTGGGTAGTACGTGGGATCCATGGGATCGAAAAAAGACCACGCACACGACGAGTGGTGAAGCCATGAGCGCCTTTTTACCAGTCCGTTTCGAGGACGCTATTACTGAATTATTTATAAAACACCATTTATGTATGCAAATTTATTTAAACCAATAACCGTAGCCAAAATGTTGGGCTCGTCTATATTATTAGTTTCCGGCACCTAATGCATTATATATATTAACATTTCTCTCCCAAATCGGGAGAGAAATATAAAGAAAAACATAAGGCAACAAATGCGTGGTCTTTTTTCGTGTGTTGTGCATGTTCTGGGTTGCCGCGTGGGCCTTGACTAAAGGCTACAGACTGGCAGACTCTGAGAGAAAGGGATGAATGATGCCTTACCGATGTTGATCTCATACTGGTCAGGAGGACAGCAGGGTTTCGGTGGGACAGGTTCTTTGGCCAAGATCCCCGCCACCACGGCTAACAGAATCAGCATGGGCTTGACGGCGTCCATAGTTATTCTTCTCTTTTTACAGACACGTACCAATCAACGAAACCAAAGTGAAAAGGGAAAGTCCGTGGTTGATCTACTTCTAGACGGTATTTATATGGGTGCGTACCTGGAAGGTGCGCGCGGTAATGATCATGCGCAAGGTAGGGGTCCCGGACTTACTGGAAACACCCAGGCGTAGTTTGGATCACTGATTTCTCAAACTGGGGCGCCGACCCTAAACCAGAAATTTGTTTCTGACGTCACACTTCTTGACCAGAATCAAGCGCATTATCTACGTTCGACGTTTAAACCGAATGCCGCATGAGTGCCGTTCAAATCATTTACAATAAAATAATACACGGCAGATGCTGGAACTAGAGGGTCTTCTCCGTGATATTTAGCCTAAATATGGAATCATTCTCTGTATATAACACCACCATACAAGATGGGGAATTCAAACCAAAGAGGACGGAACATGTCCAACTATAGAGAATTTATGACACTGTTTTAACGTAACATGCAGTGCACCACTGTGCATTCAATTCTATGCATTGTACGTGTACATTGTACACATTTACAGACAATGTATAACGAGCACATAGGACTATTTCTAAGACTATTTTCTGAGGTTTTTTAATGTTATATTTTTTTTACCTTTTCATGAGCAAAGTGACCGACTTTTGACGTTAGTAGGTTAAGTTTGCTGGTAATGTATACCAGCGCTCTCAATGGTAACTTCCTTGATCGCGCGACCGCACACCCCGCGCCCTGTGTTCATGCATCTGCAAACTCTTATCAGTTTAAAAAGTGTCGGTAGATAGTCCCTGTGTTAAGCCATCCTATGGTCATTCCCAGGGTCTTCCTCGTTCTCACTATAAACTAGGGAGAAATGATTTCCGCATGAGCAACGCTGATTGGTTACTGCGAAATAAGCCTAAAGCAAACTAACTGTAGAATAACTGTAGAATAGCTACTGAAATTATTATTATAATTTTATATATTTTTACAATTGGATAGCAAACAAATGCCGCATAGGCCTACATTATAAAAATGGTGTTTACAAGTTAGACATATTTCTACCCAGATAACATTCATACATTGGGCCAACGTTGGCAATTGGAAGGCAACGTCGGCGTTGGCATTATGTTAGCTTTTGACGTTGGCTCAACGTTGGCATTACATCGCCAACATCGGCGTTGGCATTATGGTGGCTGCTTATGTTGAGCCAATGTTGGCAATTAATCGGCAACATCGGCATTGTCATCATGTTGGTTGCTGACGTTGGGCCAATGTTGGCTCTAGGTCGGCAATATAACATTGGCATTACGTTGGCGATCAATGTTTATCCAACGTTGGTTTTCAGTCGGAAACCGACATTGGCATTGTGTTAGTTTCTTACATTTGGCCAATGTTGGCTCTAGGTCGGCAATGTAACATTGGCATTACGTTGACGATCGATGTTGAACCAACGTTGGTTTTCAGTCGGACACCGACATTGGCATACGTTAGCGATCGATGTTGAACCAACGTTGGGTTTCAGTCGGGCACCAATATTGAAATCAGCCAATTTGATTGGACGAAAAGAAACACGTCACGCAGGTTACATTTTCCAACCACCATTTTTAACTACGTTTGTTTTCGTTTGAGAATCGTTGCACAATTAATGGAAGGGGTCTTCATTACTTATGCTTCATACATAATGAATAAAATTATTATTTCACTTTATCGCTCGCGGACAAAAAATGTGAAAAGATACAATGGGTGATTTACTATATGTGAAGTTTTATCTTTCATATATTCCTTAGTTCTCACATATTTGGTACCGGTAACAGTACACAGGCTTGTTGACTCCAACAAATGCTTCTTGTGAATATTATGATACAGCGCATCCTCCGACGAGCAGGCATCGGTGTGTTCCACTCAGCCCCCAGCAAACTCCAAGGACTTCTACACACCCACAAGGACAAACCGGACCCAAACAACAAAGCGGGAGTCTATCGCATCCCATGTGAGTGCGGTAAGGTGTACATCGGCGAAACAGGACGCAACCTCCCCATCAGATTGAAGGAACACCGAGCACACGGCCGCAGAGGAGATTTCGAGAAGTCCGCCATCGTCAAGCACTCGTACATCAAGAACCACCAAATCGACTGGCAGGCAGCCCAACTCATCACACCCATCGACGCATGGCACCCCAGACGCATCAGAGAGGCCATCGAGATTGTCAAACACTACACTGTGCCACAGGACATCGGCTTCTTCATCAGCGACATTTGGCGACCAATACTACAGACTGAAGGATCTTCTATATCCAAAGTCAACCACCCTCCTTCCCCCTGTGCTTGTTAACAACTGATTCAGTTCAGTGAGCACACACTCCTCTCCCCCAACCCCTAGGATCCTAGTCTCAACAGTTCCCGCCTGAGCGCCTAAACGAACTAATCCTCCAGCATCCATTCATGGGATGATCCTCCAGCAGTCTACTTAAGCAGCAGCATTTTCCCAGCGTCCGGCATTCTCCTGAGGACGATCAGAGTATACTGATCGAAACGTCGAGTTGTACCTCCAGTTCTTTTCAGAACTAATTACTACTCAATTGAGATTCCACATGGTGTCACCGCAATTAGTCTTACTTATCATCCTCACCATGCAAAGCTACAAGTTTTACCTATATAATATTTATTATAACTGCAATAATCATTGAGCTCACACTGGTTCATCACAGCTCTACAGTTAGATAATAATTGAGTAATTTCTTTTTAAATACATACTTGAATACATACATTTGAAATATAATATTTTACCATAATTGTTTAATAATGTAAGAAAATCTGTTGCAAAATAAACAATTCATTTAATATTTAATAATACCAGAAGTCTATATATATTGTCTGATATTAATATACCTAAACTTAGCAACCAACGATCCGTATTTAATTTAAACGTTAAAACCATCCGATATTTTGGTTTCAGTATTTTTGTTTAACTACTTTATTTCCGTTAATTGATGACATTCTTCCGTATCGTCATCAGGCAAACTCGGGGTCGAAAGGTTAAGACGTCTGCACTACTCTCTAAAAGTTTTAGACTAAAATTCACTCCATATGATTGAAACTAGGGACAAATATTTAAAAATTTGTCACTAGTTTCAATCGGTTAGAGTGATTTTCAGGCTAAAACCATTAGAGATTAGTAAACAGGAAGTCGTGGGTTCGAATCCCGCCCGAGTCGCCTATGGAAAGCCAGTGTTTCATACATACACCGGTATAGGGCACAAATCAAATAAATACTTTATTTCCCTTCGCATTAAAAGCTACGATAAAAACTGTTTTGAATAGGTTTCTGATGCTAAACAGATACTATTAGACAGCCCGCTGAATTAGCTCAGTCGGTAGAGCATCACACTTTTGTGGAGTGCCATTGCCGAGCGGTTGTTCTGATGGCTGAGTTGTCAGAATGTTGGTTCGTGCAAAACTACAAGGCCATTCTCCCAGTACTATCGTGAGACTCTCCCGGAAAGCGGTAATAAAGGTGCTGTCCTGAAAAACTTCCATTGTTAACACCCTAATTCATTGACAAAAGAGAGTGAATGGGGTTCATGGGTCTAACTGTAGAGCTGTGATGAAACGCTGTGAGCTCAATGATTATTGCAGTTATAATAAATATTATATTGTTATGTACGTTCGTGTTACACTGCATTCGGCCAACAAAAAAGTCCCCAGTTTCTGGTCAGAGGTCGGCTTCAAAATCTGGCAAACATTCATGCTCCTATGTTATAAAAAATCGTTTAAAACACAGCACAGCAGAATTTCAATCGATCCATCAATTTTGGCTGCAATTGGACATCTTTTTACAGCAAAAAAGCAAAACAAAAGCAAAAAAAAAAACCAAAACAATAAAAACAAGAAAACTAAAAATGTTGACGTGCAGGTCTGAGGAGACGCGTGCTGGGACCAAAACCGGAAACTTTTATTGGCCTTAGTTCAAACTAAATAATTTAGGATGTCATAGTAACGTAATAAAGACAGCGTATATTCACCAGCAAGAGTTGGTAAGAATCCGTAAAACAATACAATGTAAGTAACTTTAAGAAAAGCTTGTAAAAAAGTCCGGACCTGGGCCTACGGTCCGTGATCGTGTGAGTCATCAAGTTCTTTTGAACAAATTACATAAATATGGTGTTTGTGATTCAATGTTGGACTGGTTGAAGTCTAATCTTACAAAGGTCTCACCGGTTCAGTTTTATGGAATCATCATCTGACTGCATGGGCTGCAGTTCATTCTGGTGTGCCACAGGGATCTGTTCTACTTTTCAACATTTTTGCTTTTGATTTGCCATTTTGTGTTCAATCGAATCTTCGTCAATATGCAGATGACACTGTTTTGTATAGAGTCATTAAAACTCATGATGATGTGACACTCCAGAATGATCTGCAGCACATAGACACCTGGTGTAATATAAACTGTATGGCTTTAAACCCAAATAAATGTAAGTTATAATGACTGCATGTGACCCGTTCTAGAAATCCTGCTAAACCACTGTATAATATTGGTGATTACACTTTGGAAAATGTTGATAACTACAAATAGCTTGGTGTTATTATTTCTAGGGACTTAAGCTGGAAAACCCATGCGAAATAAAAACATGTACATGTATTCCTGTCAGAGTTGTGGTACTCGTACTCATGAAAAGTACATGTACTCAACTGCAACTCTGATATCTCTATACATGTGCGTATTGAAGTTCACACAACATATCAGACTTTATGGTTCCTTGTTGTCAAAGACCATTATGCAGGTTGTTTGTTAAAACCAGACATATTCAAAGCTATAACCAAACATCAGTTGCAGTTTGAAAGCCTAAACTATACCTCAACTTAGCAACCAACTCAACTGCAACTCTGATATCTCTATACATGTGCGTATTGAAGTTCACACAGCATATCAGACTTGATGGTTCCTTGTTGTCAAAGACCATTATGCAGGTTGTTAAAACCAGACATATTCAAAGCTACAACCAAACATCAGTTGCAGTTTGAAAGCCTAAACTATGCCTAAACTTAGCAACCAATGACCCGTATTTAATTTAAACGTTAAAACCATCCGATATTTTGGTTTATTTTTGTTTAACTACTTTATTTCCATTAATTGATGACATTCTTCCGTATCGTCATCAGGCAAACTCTGGGTCGAAAGGTTAAGACGTCTGCACTACTCTCTAAACGTTTTAGACTAAAATTCACTCCATATGATTGAAACTAGGGACAAATATTTAACAATTTGTCACTAATTGCAATCGGTTAGAGTGATTTTCAGTCTAAAACCATTAGAGATTAGCAAACAGGAAGTCGTGGGTTCGAATCCCGCCCGAGTCGCCTGTGGAAAGCCAGTGTTTCATACATACACCGGTACAGGGCACAAATCAAATAAATACTTTATTTCCCTTCGCATTAAAAGCTACGATAAAAACTGTTTTGCACAGGTTTCTGATGCTAAACAGATACTATTAGACAGCCCGCTGAATTACCTCAGTCGGTAGAGCATCAGACTTTTGTGGAGTGCCATTGCCGAGCGGTTTAGTACATTGGATTTGTGTTCTGATGGCTGAGTTGTCAGAATGTTGGTTCGTGCAAAAACTACAAGGCCATTCTCCCAGTACTATCGTGAGACTCGCCCGGAAAGCGGTAATGAAGGTGCTGTCCTGAAAAACTTCCATTGTTAACACCCTAATTCATTGACAAAAGAGAGTGAATGGGGTTCATGGGTCTAACTGTAGAGCTGTGATGAAACGCTGTGAGCTCAATGATTATTGCAGTTATAATAAATATTATATTGTTATGTACGTTCGTGGTACACTGCATTCGGCCAACAAAAAAGTCCCCAGTTTCTGGTTAGAGGTCGGCTTCAAAATCTGGCAAACATTCATGCTCCTATGTTATAAAAATCGTTTAAACACAGCGCAGCAGAATTTCAATCGATCCATCAATTTTGGCTACAATTGGACATCTGTTTTCAGCAAAAAGCAAAACAAAATAATAAAAACACCAAAACAAGAAAAACAAGAAAACTAAAAATGTTGACGTGCAGGTCTGAGGAGACGCGTGCCGGGACCAAAACCGGAAACTTGTATTGGCCTTAGTTCAAACTAAATAATTTAGGATGTCATAGTAACGTAATAAAGACAGCGTATATTCACCAGCAAGAGTGATAACGTAAAAATAATTATGTTGATTAATTACTTTTTTTTTTACATTTTACTTTCGAGACATTTTTCAAGAAAACAAGGGGGAAAACAAAAACAAAAACAAAAACAAAAAACTAAAAATGTTGGTAAGAATCCGTAAAACAATACAATGTAACTTTAAGAAAAGCTTGTTAAAAAAGTCCTGACCTGGGCCTACGGTCCGTGATCGTGTGAGTCATCAAGTTCTTTTGAACAAATTACATAAATATGGTGTTTGTGGTTCAATGTTGGACTGGTTGAAGTCTTATCTTACAAAGGTCTCACCGGTTCAGTTTTATGGGATCATCATCTGACTGGGCTGCAGTTCATTCTGGTGTGCCACAGGGATCTGTTCTACTTTTCAACATTTTTGCTTTTTGATTTGCCATTTTGTGTTCAATCGAATATTCGTCAATATGCAGATGACACTGTTTTGTATAGAGTCATTCAAACTCATGATGATGTGACACTCCAGAATGATCTGCAGCACATAGACACCTGGTGTAATATAAACTGTATGGCTTTAAACCCAAATAAATGTAAGTTAATGACTGCATGTGACCCGTTCTAGAAATCCTGCTAAACCGCTGTATAATATTGGTGATTACACTTTGGAAAATCTTGATAACTACAAATATGTAGTCCAACCAGTCCAACATTGAACCACAAACACCATATTTATGTAATTTGTTCAAAAGAACTTGATGACTCACACGATCACGGACCGTAGGCCCAGGTCAAGACTTTTTTACAAGCTTTTCTTAAAGTTACTTACATTGTATTGTTTTACGGATTCTTACCAACTCTTGCTGGTGAATATACGCTGTCTTTATTACGTTACTATGACATCCTAAATTATTTAGTTTGAACTAAGGCCAATAAAAGTTTCCGGTTTTGGTCCTAGCACGCGTCTCCTCAGACCTGCACGTCAACATATTTAGTTTTCTTGTTTTTATTGTTTTGGTTTTTTTTGCTTTGTTTTGCTTTTTGCTGTAAAAGATATCCAATTGCAGCCAAAATTGATGGATCGATTGAAATTCTGCTGCGCTGTGTTTTAAACGATTTTTATAACATAGGAGCATGAATGTTTGCCAGATTTTGAAGCCGACCTCTGACCAGAAACTGGGGACTTTTTTGTTGGCCGAATGCAGTGTAACACGAACGTACATAACAATATAATATTTATTATAACTGCAATAATCATTGAGCTCACAGCGTTTCATCACAGCTCTACAGTTAGACCCATGAACCCCATTCACTCTCTTTTGTCAATGAATTAGGGTGTTAACAATGGAAGTTTTTCAGGACAGCACCTTCACTACTACTTTTCGGGCGAGTCTCACGATAATAAAATAAATTAAAAAAATAAAAAAATTGGTAAGAATCCGTAATGTTTGGTTGTAGCTTTGAATATGTATGGTTTTAACAAACAACCTGCATAATGGTCTTTGACGACAAGGAACCATAAAGTCTGATATGTTGTGTGAACTTCAATACGCACACGTATAGAGATATCAGAGTTGCAGTTGAGTACATGTACTTTTCATGAGTACGAGTACCACAACTCTGACAGGAATACATGTACATGTTTTTTATTTCGCATGGGTTTTCCAGCTTAAGTCCCTAGAAACAATAACACCATGGTATTTGTAGTTATCAACATTTTCCAAAGTGTAAAATCACCAATATTATACAGTGGTTTAGCAGGATTTCTAGAACGGGTCACATGCAGTCATTAGCTTACATTTATTTGGGTTTAAAGCCATACAGTTTATATTACACCAGGTGTCTATGTGCTGCAGATCATTCTGGAGTGTCACATCATCATGAGTTTTAATGACTCTATACAAAACAGTGTCATCTGCATATTGACGATTCGATTGAACACAAAATGGCAAATCAAAAGCAAAAATGTTGAAAAGTAGAACAGATCCCTGTGGCACACCAGAATGAACTGCAGCCCAGTCAGATGATGATTCCATAAAACTGAACCGGTGAGACCTTTGTAAGATAAGACTTCAACCAGTCCAACATTGAATCACAAACACCATATTTATGTAATTTGTTCAAAAGAACTTGATGACTCACACGATCACGGACCGTAGGCCCAGGTCAGGACTTTTTTACAAGCTTTTCTTAAAGTTACTTACATTGTATTGTTTTTACGGATTCTTACCAACTCTTGCTGGTGAATATACGCTGTCTTTATTACGTTACTATGACATCCTAAATAATTTAGTTTGAACTAAGGCCAATAAAAGTTTCCGGTTTTGGTCCTAGCACGCGTCTCCTCAGACCTGCACGTCAACATTTTTAGTTTTCTTGTTTTTCTTGTTTTGGTTTTTTTTTGTCTTTTGTTTTGCTTTTTTGCTGTAAAAAAGATATCCAATTGCAGCCAAAATTGATGGATCGATTGAAATTCTGCTGCGCTGTGTTTTAAACGATTTTTTATAACATAGGAGCATGAATGTTTACCAGATTTTGAAGCCGACCTCTGACCAGAAACTGGGGACTTTTTTGTTGGCCGAATGCAGTGTAACACGAACGTACATAACAATATAATATTTATTATAACTGCAATAATCATTGAGCTCACAGCGTTTCATCACAGCTCTACAGTTAGACCCATGAACCCCATTCACTCTCTTTTGTCAATGAATTAGGGTGTTAACAATGGAAGTTTTTCAGGACAGCACCTTCACTACTACTTTCCGGGCGAGTCTCACGATAATAAAAAAAAACAAAATTAAAAAAAGCTTGTAAAAAAGTCCTGACCTGGGCCTACGGTCCGTGATCGTGTGAGTCATCAAGTTCTTTTGAACAAATTACATAAATATGGTGTTTGTGGTTCAATGTTGGACTGGTTGAAGTCTTATCTTACAAAGGTCTCACCGGTTCAGTTTTATGGAATCATCATCTGACTGGGCTGCAGTTCATTCTGGTGTGCCACAGGGATCTGTTCTACTTTTCAAAATTTTTGCTTTTGATTTGCCATTTTGTGTTCAATCGAATCTTCGTCAATATGCAGATGACACTGTTTTGTATAGAGTCATTAAAACTCATGATGATGTGACACTCCAGAATGATCTGCAGCACATAGACACCTGGTGTAATATAAACTGTATGGCTTTAAACCCAAATAAATGTAAGTTATAATGACTGCATGTGACCCGTTCTAGAAATCCTGCTAAACCACTGTATAATATTGGTGATTACACTTTGGAAAATGTTGATAACTACAAATAGCTTGGTGTTATTATTTCTAGGGACTTAAGCTGGAAAACCCATGCGAAATAAAAACATGTACATGTATACCTGTCAGAGTTGTGGTACTCGTACTCATGAAAAGTACATGTACTCAACTGCAACTCTGATATCTCTATACATGTGCGTATTGAAGTTCACACAACATATCAGACTTTATGGTTCCTTGTTGTCAAAGACCATTATGTAGGTTGTTTGTTAAAACCAGACATATTCAAAGCTACAACCAAACATCAGTTGCAGTTTGAAAGCCTAAACTATACCTCAACTTATCAACCAACTCAACTGCAACTCTGATATCTCTATACATGTGCGTATTGAAGTTCACACAACATATCAGACTTTATGGTTCCTTGTTGTCAAAGACCATTATGTAGGTTGTTTGTTAAAACCATTCATATTCAAAGCTATAACCAAACATCAGTTGCAGTTTGAAAGCCTAAACTATACCTCAACTTAGCAACCAACTCAACTGCAACTCTGATATCTCTATACATGTGCGTATTGAAGTTCACACAGCATATCAGACTTGATGGTTCCTTGTTGTCAAAGACCATTATACAGGTTGTTAAAACCAGACATATTCAAAGCTACAACCAAACATCAGTTGCAGTTTGAAAGCCTAAACTATGCCTAAACTTAGCAACCAATGACCCGTATTTAATTTAAACGTTAAAACCATCCGATATTTTGGTTTATTTTTGTTTAACTACTTTATTTCCATTAATTGATGACATTCTTCCGTATCGTCATCAGGCAAACTCGGGGTCGAAAGGTTAAGACGTCTGCACTACTCTCTAAACGTTTTAGACTAAAATTCACTCCATATGATTGAAACTAGGGCACAAATATTTAAAAATTTGTCACTATTTGCAATCGGTTAGAGTGATTTTCAGTCTAAAACCATTAGAGATTAGTAAACAGGAAGTTGTGGGTTCGAATCCCGCCCGAGTCGGCTGTGGAAAGCCAGTGTTTCATACATACACCGGTACAGGGCACAAATCAAATATATACTTTATTTCCCTTCGCATTAAAAGCTACGATAAAAACTGTTTTGCATAGGTTTCTGATGCTAAACAGATACTATTAGACAGCCCGCTGAATTACCTCAGTCGGTAGAGCATCAGACTTTTGTGGAGTGCCATTGCCGAGCGGTTTAGTACATTGGATTTGTGTTCTGATGGCTGAGTTGTCAGAATGTTGGTTCGTGCAAAACTACAAGGCCATTCTCCCAGTACTATCGTGAGACTCGCCCGGAAAGCGGTAATGAAGGTGCTGTCCTGAAAAACTTCCATTGTTAACACCCTAATTCATTGACAAAAGAGAGTGAATGGGGTTCATGGGTCTAACTGTAGAGCTGTGATGAAACGCTGTGAGCTCAATGATTATTGCAGTTATAATAAATATTATATTGTTATGTACGTTCGTGGTACACTGCATTCGGCCAACAAAAAAGTCCCCAGTTTCTGGTTAGAGGTCGGCTTCAAAATCTGGCAAACATTCATGCTCCTATGTTATAAAAAATCGTTTAAAACACAGCGCAGCAGAATTTCAATCGATCCATCAATTTTGGCTACAATTGGACATCTGTTTTTCAGCAAAAAAGCAAAACAAAATAATAAAAAAACACCAAAAAACAAGAAAAACAAGAAAACTAAAAATGTTGACGTGCAGGTCTGAGGAGACGCGTGCCGGGACCAAAACCGGAAACTTGTATTGGCCTTAGTTCAAACTAAATAATTTAGGATGTCATAGTAACGTAATAAAGACAGCGTATATTCACCAGCAAGAGTGATAACGTAAAACAAATTATGTTGATTAATTACTTTTTTTTTTACATTTTACTTTCGGGACATTTTTCAAGAAAACAAGGGGGAAAACAAAAACAAAAACAAAAACAAAAACAAAAAATGTTAGTAAGAATCCGTAAAACAATACAATGTAAGTAACTTTAAGAAAAGCTTGTAAAAAAGTCCTGACCTGGGCCTACGGTCCGTGATCGTGTGAGTCATCAAGTTCTTTTGAACAAATTACATAAATATGGTGTTTGTGATTCAATGTTGGACTGGTTGAAGTCTTATCTTACAAAGGTCTCACCGGTTCAGTTTTATGGGATCATCATCTGACTGGGCTGCAGTTCATTCTGGTGTGCCACAGGGATCTGTTCTACTTTTCAACATTTTTGCTTTTGATTTGCCATTTTGTGTTCAATCGAATATTCGTCAATATGCAGATGACACTGTTTTGTATAGAGTCATTCAAACTCATGATGATGTGACACTCCAGAATGATCTGCAGCACATAGACACCTGGTGTAATATAAACTGTATGGCTTTAAACCCAAATAAATGTAAGTTAATGACTGCATGTGACCCGTTCTAGAAATCCTGCTAAACCGCTGTATAATATTGGTGATTACACTTTGGAAAATCTTGATAACTACAAATATGTAGTCCAACCAGTCCAACATTGAACCACAAACACCATATTTATGTAATTTGTTCAAAAGAACTTGATGACTCACACGATCACGGACCGTAGGCCCAGGTCAAGACTTTTTTACAAGCTTTTCTTAAAGTTACTTACATTGTATTGTTTTACGGATTCTTACCAACTCTTGCTGGTGAATATACGCTGTCTTTATTACGTTACTATGACATCCTAAATTATTTAGTTTGAACTAAGGCCAATAAAAGTTTCCGGTTTTGGTCCTAGCACGCGTCTCCTCAGACCTGCACGTCAACATATTTAGTTTTCTTGTTTTTATTGTTTTGGTTTTTTTTTTGCTTTTGTTTTGCTTTTTTGCTGTAAAAAAGATATCCAATTGCAGCCAAAATTGATGGATCGATTGAAATTCTGCTGCGCTGTGTTTTAAACGATTTTTTATAACATAGGAGCATGAATGTTTGCCAGATTTTGAAGCCGACCTCTGACCAGAAACTGGGGACTTTTTTGTTGGCCGAATGCAGTGTACTACGAACGTACATAACAATATAATATTTATTATAACTGCAATAATCATTGAGCTCATAGCGTTTCATCACAGCTCTACAGTTAGACCCATGAACCCCATTCACTCTCTTTTGTCAATGAATTAGGGTGTTAACAATGGAAGTTTTTCAGGACAGCACCTTCACTACTACTTTTCGGGCGAGTCTCACGATAATAAAAAATAAAAAAAATAAAAATGTTTGGTAAGAATCCGTAATGTTTGGTTGTAGCTTTGAATATGTCTGGTTTTAACAAACAACCTACATAATGGTCTTTGACAACAAGAAACCATAAAGTCTGATATGTTGTGTGAACTTCAATACGCACATGTATAGAGATATCAGAGTTGCAGTTGAGTACATGTACTTTTCATGAGTACGAGTACCACAACTCTGACAGGAATACATGTACATGTTTTTTATTTCGCATGGGTTTTCCAGCTTAAGTCCCTAGAAACAATAACACCATGGTATTTGTAGTTATCAACATTTTCCAAAGTGTAAAATCACCAATATTATACAGTGGTTTAGCAGGATTTCTAGAACGGGTCACATGCAGTCATTAGCTTACATTTATTTGGGTTTAAAGCCATACAGTTTATATTACACCAGGTGTCTATGTGCTGCAGATCATTCTGGAGTGTCACATCATCATGAGTTTTAATGACTCTATACAAAACAGTGTCATCTGCATATTGACGATTCGATTGAACACAAAATGGCAAATCAAAAGCAAAAATGTTGAAAAGTAGAACAGATCCCTGTGGCACACCAGAATGAACTGCAGCCCAGTCAGATGATGATTCCATAAAACTGAACCGGTGAGACCTTTGTAAGATAAGACTTCAACCAGTCCAACATTGAATCACAAACACCATATTTATGTAATTTGTTCAAAAGAACTTGATGACTCACACGATCACGGACCGTAGGCCCAGGTCAGGACTTTTTTACAAGCTTTTCTTAAAGTTACTTACATTGTATTGTTTTACGGATTCTTACCAACTCTTGCTGGTGAATATACGCTGTCTTTATTACGTTACTATGACATCCTAAATTATTTAGTTTGAACTAAGGCCAATAAAAGTTTCCGGTTTTGGTCCTAGCACGCGTCTCCTCAGACCTGCACGTCAACATTTTTAGTTTTCTTGTTTTTCTTGTTTTGGTTTTTTTTTTTGCTTTTGTTTTGCTTTTTTGCTGTAAAAAAGATATCCAATTGCAGCCAAAATTGATGGATCGATTGAAATTCTGCTGCGCTGTGTTTTAAACGATTTTTTATAACATAGGAGCATGAATGTTTGCCAGATTTTGAAGCCGACCTCTGACCAGAAACTGGGGACTTTTTTGTTGGCCGAATGCAGTGTAACACGAACGTACATAACAATATAATATTTATTATAACTGCAATAATCATTGAGCTCACAGCGTTTCATCACAGCTCTACAGTTAGACCCATGAACCCCATTCACTCTCTTTTGTCAATGAATTAGGGTGTTAACAATGGAAGTTTTTCAGGACAGCACCTTCACTACTACTTTCCGGGCGAGTCTCACGATAATAAAATTAAAAAAAATTAAAAAAAGCTTGTAAAAAAGTCCTGACCTGGGCCTACGGTCCGTGATCGTGTGAGTCATCAAGTTCTTTTGAACAAATTACATAAATACGGTGTTTGTGGTTCAATGTTGGACTGGTTGAAGTCTTATCTTACAAAGGTCTCACCGGTTCAGTTTTATGGAATCATCATCTGACTGGGCTGCAGTTCATTCTGGTGTGCCACAGGGATCTGTTCTACTTTTCAAAATTTTTGCTTTTGATTTGCCATTTTGTGTTCAATCGAATCTTCGTCAATATGCAGATGACACTGTTTTGTATAGAGTCATTAAAACTCATGATGATGTGACACTCCAGAATGATCTGCAGCACATAGACACCTGGTGTAATATAAACTGTATGGCTTTAAACCCAAATAAATGTAAGCTAATGACTGCATGTGACCCGTTCTAGAAATCCTGCTAAACCACTGTATAATATTGGTGATTACACTTTGGAAAATGTTGATAACTACAAATACCTTGGTGGTATTGTTTCTAGGGACTTAAGCTGGAAAACCCATGCGAAATAAAAAAACATGTACATGTATTCCTGTCAGAGTTGTGGTACTCGTACTCATGAAAAGTACATGTACTCAACTGCAACTCTGATATCTCTATACATGTGCGTATTGAAGTTCACACAACATATCAGACTTTATGGTTCCTTGTTGTCAAAGACCATTATGCAGGTTGTTTGTTAAAACCAGACATATTCAAAGCTACAACCAAACATCAGTTGCAGTTTGAAAGCCTAAACTATACCTCAACTTATCAACCAACTCAACTGCAACTCTGATATCTCTATACATGTGCGTATTGAAGTTCACACAACATATCAGACTTTATGGTTCCTTGTTGTCAAAGACCATTATGCAGGTTGTTTGTTAAAACCAGACATATTCAAAGCTACAACCAAACATCAGTTGCAGTTTGAAAGCCTAAACTATACCTAAACTTAGCAACCAACGATCCGTACGTTAAAACCATCCGATATTTTTGTTTGTTTTTGTTTAACTACCTGGTACTTTATTTCCATTAATTGATGACATTCGTCCATATCGTCATCAGGCAAACTCTGGGTTAAGACGTCTGCACTACTCTCTAAACGTTTTAGACTAAAATTCACTCCATATGATTGAAACTAGAGACAAATATTTAACAATTTGTCACTACTTTCAATCGGTTAGAGTGATTTTCAGTCTAAAACCATTAGAGATTAGAAAACAGGAAGTCGTGGGTTCGAATCCCGCCCGAGTCGCCTGTGCATGGACGGATCATCATGAGCACAGGCCCTGGGCACAAATTCACCACGGGCCCATACACGCGCATAATACTACTAGTACTATGCTTTTTTTTTCTTTCTTTTTTTAAACCAAGGGCCCCTATTGGCTCCTGGGCCCGGGGCACGTGCCCAGTTTGCCCGTGCGGTAATCCGTGCATGCGCCTGTGGAAAGCCAGTGTTTCATACATACACCGGTATAGGGCACAAATCAAATATATACTTTATTTCCCTTCGCATTAAATGTTAAGATAAAAAATGTTTTACACAGGTTTCTGATGCCTAACAGATTTTATTACACAGCCCGCTTAATTAGCTCAGTCGGTAGAGCATCAGACTTTTGTGGAGTGCCAAGGCCGAGCGGTTTAGTGCATCGGATTTGTGTTCTGATGGCTGAGTTGTCAGAATGTTGGTTCGTGCAAAAACTACAGTGCCATTTTCCCAGTATTATCGTGAGACTCGCCCAGAACGCAGTAATGAAGGTGCAGTGCTGAAAAACTTCCATTGTTGTCACCCTATTGACAAAAGAGAGTTCATGGGGTTATGACGGCCGTCTGGCTGTGTCACCTAGTCCTTTGTTAACAAAGTTATTCACTTAATACCCCTGTCACACCAGGGCTGCGATCGGGCTGCGCTCGGGCTGCGACCACAAAATCACGAAAGCGCAGAGGTGAGCGCAGTAAGGTCTCCTAGAACGGATCGATGACGCAGTGGAAACTCGCTTGGTCGGGAGAGGAACGCCATGGTCGCCCTGGGACGCCTGACCGCGGCGACCGTTTTGTGCATGCACAAAATGGTCGCCGAGGCTCGGCGCTCTGATCAGATCGCTGTAAGGACTCAGTACGGTCGCATCGGCAGCGCAAAGCGAGCGGCATGAGCGCAAAGCGAGCGCAGCAAGGACGCACACGAGCGTCTTGTGGTATCAGCGGGAAATAAATCTTGTCCGCTGCGTCTGTACTGAGTTCTCACTACGTCCATTGCGATGTCGCTACGTCTCTCTCCCGTCCTTGTTGCGCTCTTACTGCGCTTCTACGGAGCGTTATTGACTTCTTCCCGCTCGTACAACGTCCACACGGAGCTGCCGCTGCGACTGTGCCGCTCCTTATACGCCCATGCGCGTCCAATGGCGATCTTCCGACGTTTGCAGTAGGCTCACAGTACGATCCCACTTGTGTGTGTGTGGTGATGGCTGTGGTGCCGACCGCTTCCCTCTCCCCTTGTCCTTGGTGCCCTTGCCGCCCTTGCTTCTGCCTCCTCGGACCATGTTGATGAGCTGTGATGTGATAAATGATGATAAATAGACCCCACAGCGGCCTGTGATGTGGCCTCGTCAAGCGGGAAAAGCGGACTGATGACTGGCGGTCGCAGCGGGGTCTATTTATGCTCGCCGCGCAGACGCATCGAACGTTTCGAGAACGTATTGCGGACGTCATAAGGGCGTAACGCGAGCGCGCTTGGTCGCGTAGAGCGCCGTGGGAGCGCCGTGGGAGCGCCGTGGGAGCGCGTTCGAACTCCACACTGGACGAGATGGGAGCGCGGTGGGTCGCAGCAGGAGCACCGTGAGCGCGATGGGAGCGTTCTAAAATCTCCGTTGTTTGACATTTTCAGAAATTTTCGGACAGTTTTCCGCGATCGTAAATGCGTTTTGCAAAAAATTAAAGCGCACAGCGAGCTCCGTCCCGTCGCAATAGAGTGTGACAGGGCTTTAAATTGCCAAGTTTGAATGGTAATTGAACTGTGAAGGACTACATGTATGTTTCCAGTACGAGTGTAAATTTACATACCCTCACTTAAATACCATACTATATGTTTTCCAAATACATTTTTCAGTTGTTTAAATAAAATAAATATTACCGTGACGTTTAATGTGATGAATGAAATTTGTCAAATGCAGTTTTATACTACTGAATAGGAGAAATTAACGTTATCAAACTCTTCACATATGGGAAATCTGAACGGTGGTCACTGTAGCTATAATATCAAGAGGCACTGACCCGCGCGAATATTTTTTGCAGTATATTTTATACCAGATAGTTAAACATGGTATATATGTTTCCCCTGGCATTTATGGTAAAACCTTAGAACAGACAGAATTGTATTAATACCACAGAACCAATGCCGGAGGGATCAACTAAAATTATGGCTCCCAACCTTTTTCACCTCCTTCATGAGCTAGGGTATCAGACTATTATGTATAAGGCGAGTACAACACTCTTAGTCTAATACCCCAACACCACAGACGAAACGTGACTACAGTCGTCAAAATATTTTCACAATGTAAAAGAAGAGCTTCCAATCAATAACAGCACGTTGGCTTGACTGGGGGATCTCGTTCACACTAATAATGTACACAGAATGTACATGCACAGATTCCACGTGTTGTTGGCATGTGGTGAAGTAGCGTCTGCGTTGTAGCTGGACAAGCATTCATAAACTCTGAAAAAAGCCAAGGCATTTTTAGAGCCAAAATTACCACACCAGCAAGAGTGATTACAAGCTTAGAAATAATGTAAAAAATTTGCAATTTTATGTTTATTTATTTACTTTTTTTAACATTTTACTTTCGGGACATTTTTCATCAGAGGAAGAAATAAAGGGGAAAAAAAAAAAAAAAAACGTAAGCGATTTTTTCTTTTAATGTTCTAAGAATCCGTAAAACAATACAATGTAAGTAACTTTAAGAAAAGCTTGTTAAAAAAGGCCTGGGCCTACGGTCCGTACCAGGGAAAATGTTTGCAGGGCATTCATTGTGTGAACGGATTAACATTTGGCCAGCCCGGCCCAGCCAGGTAAAGTGGTTATATCAAACTAGTGTGGCCGGCTTCTATTGTTAAGGTTTTTCTAAAGGTCTTGCATGCAGGAGGGAAATAATTTTTGCGGGTGATAATTTAGATTGTTCCGGGTGGAGTTAGTGGGCAAGAATGGCTACGGTCCCTCACAGATAATTGGAACTTAAAAAAATGGAACCGGGTAATGACAGTTTCAGTCATCCGGATACATGGCTACCTGAAACAGCCTTATCCCTAATTGGCTTCTAAAATACACAAAAACATTTCTTATTCAATTATGTTATTGTCCACAGATTGTCCAGACTGAGTTTGCAGTGAGGATGAGGTGCAAGAGCTTGCTCCTTCATTCTTCCCCATCAGAGGTAAGCGGGTGAAGGGCAAAAACAACTCTATAGTCATTATAGGATGCCACCAAGTCATTTATTGACTGGTATTAGTGGTAAGGACATGACTGTTAATAACCTGTTGCCATTTAAAGTGCATGCTGGGAATCTGGTGACAAACCCAGTAGCATGCAAATCATTTGAAGTACACAGGCATAATGGTGCATCAAATCTGTACAAAGATGTGTTGTCATTCAATTGAGAATGCTTAAAATGTTTGTTGTTTCTTTTTACATTGAATAAGTGATTGATTCGCCATCATTTTATATGTCTTATGAATTCTTAGGCATGTATCATCGCCATCTATGCTGAGTTACGTTTGTATTAGCAGAAGCTTAATTATGGATAACAATTTAGGAATTTCAGTTTCTAAAAAACCTCAAAGGGGACCGCACCAACATATATACATTGGTATCAGTATATATTGAATATACATGTATCTTATTTAGCAAAAATTGTACATGTCATTGTATACAGCCCATCATATCATAACTAGACACAAGTATTAAACTTCCACACTTTTAAAATAAATTCCCCCCTTTTCACTCCAGATTGGAACCATTGAACCATTGTCGTACAAATGTGTCACACACAAACAGCCATTTGTGTTACTGCTACGAGGTGTCAGAGTCCGTATAACTTTGTGATCCAATGGCCAGCAGTTGAAGCTTATCCATTCTTCAAAGGAGTTAATGTATGTTTCAAATTAAATTATATGGACCTATCTTATCTGTGGCAGTCTGTACCTTCATGGGAATTGTTTTTTCAGGACCTTAAGAAACATTTAGGTCTTTCTAGGTATTTTTTAACATGGAATTATTTTTTTTGACTGGACACAAAAATCCTCGTAAGTGTAGTTATTAAACAATATATGTTGGATGATCTAGTAAAATGTATATTGCCGACTGTGAATCCCTGGGAGTTGGGCCATGTAAACATACCCCAATCTTCGTTGCATAGGCATATTAGTCTTGGTATACATTTTGCCAGATTAGTCAATTAAAGTTCCTATGTGTTTTATGCAAGCATTGGGATAGTTCAACCCGTGGGGTGCCATGGTCGAGCGGTTTAGTGCATCGGATTTGTATTCTGATGGCTGAGTCGTCAGAGTGTGTGGCTGAGTCGTCAGAGTGTGCCGCGACCATGGTGCTTGTGTCATTGAGCAAGACACTTTACCATAATTGCTGCGAGGGCCGAATTGAACCCAGCCACTGGGGATGTACAAGCCAGTGCATGCTTAGTGGCGGTCCCAAGCCCGGATAAATGGGAGGGTTGCGTCAGGAAGGGCATCCGACGTAAAAACCTATGCCAAATCAAATATGCGGATCATGATCCGCTGTGGCGACCCCTAACGGGAGCAGCCAAAAGAGGACAACATTGGGATAGTTCAAGAATGACCATCAATCCCATAAACCTAAGTTGGTGTAAAGATATTAAAGAGACAATATTGTCACGATAAGAGCAGACTTTCTACAAGGCATGGAATCGGTGTCTTAATTTAAGATGAACACAGTAACTGAAAAATACTGGCTCATTTATGCAGCAGCAACGCGAATATATATGACCTTACCACGTGAGTATTATTTTCAGTCACTGTGTTAATCTAAAACTTGAACTCTGATTCCATGCCCTGTTGATCGTGACAATACTGCCACCTTTAAACAATAAATTTAAAATGACTATTTATGAACATGAATTTTTAACAGTTAAAGAGAAATAAATACATATAGCAATTAGAAGATCATTTCATTATTGTTTGTTTCTTTTCATTTTACAGTTATCCTTCAAATTACAATGTGTTGTCTCCAAGGTCATCCTATGGCAATTTTCTATGGACATTTAACAGTTTATTGTGTTATGATTCAGCTAAATGTTACATAAAAAAACAAGAAATTTGTTTTATTTGATTGCTTGCCATAGATAAGGCTTCTTAATACATGGAAGACATGCTTATCTCATTAGACTCGGAATCTGGGTCAACATTAATCTGAGCCGTGAGTCCGGGTTGGATATGACCAACCCTTTCCAAGTGAGAAAGAGCCGGAAAGTTGGATCAGATTATTTGACTTGTTTTCCGGGTCAAATAATCTGACCCAACATTTTGGGTCATTCTGACCTGGAAAGTGTTGGGGCATCTCCAACCCGGAGTATGGGTCAAATAATCTGACCCGGGAGTTTTTAGAGTGTGATGGCTCAATGTTGACTCGATGCTTGTTCAAAGTCAATGATTCAAAGGCCCAATGTTAGTCCAATGTTGGAAGCCAATTGGATCAATGTTGGCTCGATGTTGGATCAAAGTTAATGATACATTGGCCCAACATTGGTCCAATGTTGGCTCAATGTTATCTCGGTGTTGGTTAAAAGTTAATGATACAAAGGCCCAACGTTAATCCAATGTTGGAATGAGTTGACTCAACGTTGGCTCAATATTGGCTTAAAGGTAATGATACAATTACAAAGGCCCAACATTGGTCCAACGATGGGCCAATGTTTACGTTGGGCCAACGTTGGGCCAACTTTTACATTGGCCCAACGTAATGCCAATGAGTAAAATAGGCGTTGGGCCAACGTTGACGGTCAAATGAAACCGTTCCATTGGCCCTACGTTGGGCCAATGTTGTGATGTTATCTGGGTACTCACTTGTACTCACTTTGTTAACATGTTTAGCCTAAAACATGTTTAAATTGTGCTTTTCTGTGATGTGTGTTTGAATGCTGAAAACCATATGAACAGGTGTCAAAAAGCTAAGCAACGTTTAGCCTTGTGACATGTACAGAGGATGGCCGTTTAGCTTTGTGACATGTACAGAGGATGGCCGTTTAGCTTTGTGACATGTACAGAGGATGGCCGTTTAGCTTTGTGACATGTACAGAGGATGGCCGTTTAGCTTTGTGACATGTACAGAGGATGGCCGTTTAGCATTTAAACGCATTCCTAAACGCGTTTATTTTGCGTGTGTTTAAATTCTAAACACAATTTCGACAGTGTATATACATATATTATTTACACTTTAAATATTTAATTAGATTATCGAATAACAATGCCGGATTAACACGAAATATATATCAAAATTAATTAGCTAGTCTCGGCCTCCCTACTGCAGCACACACCCTTGTTATTTACCGTGTATCAGACTATACCCAAACCACATTGGCTATTATACAAGCTTCTTGTTTAAAATATCCAATTTGGGGGAAATCGTCCCGTTCCATGGCGATAAAGCAGTGGTTACCAGGTATAAAGACAATGCTTGAAAGCCCTGCGGACGAGGTTGGGTTTTTGTCCTATTTTTTGGTTGCTAGACTGTGCCTAATTATTCACGATAAATACGAAAGTGAGGCTGTAATTCTCACAACCACACCCTATAGGTTACATGCTGCATTGCACCATCGAGAAGGCCCAATAATCTGATAGTTCCAAAGAAAAGTTCATTCCTGACATCAGGAATAAATAAATGGATTCAGCTATTTCCATTAATTTACTTCAAATTCAATGACATTTGAAAGCGAGGTTGGCTCTGCAAACAGACAAAATTAGGCAGGTTACTATAATGAGCATGTACAGGTACACAACCTCTTGTATTCAGGGAATAAGACATAAGATGGCTAACTCATGAATAATGTGAATAAACACAAGCTGGCTGAGTGCTGACATGGCTATGGAAGTTCACCAGGGCGAGGAGAACACATACCCCATGCTCATTAATAATATTGTTACGAATCTTACCCTTTGATTTTGATAAATATTAGCACCCTCTATTTCACTCTTCCACTTCCAATATTTTGCTTACGAGGCAATTTCAAGCAGTCTAAGTCCCATGGTTTGTTTTCCCGGACCCTCGATTGTCCGCTATGAATATGCAATCCATACAAGGCCGCTACTTTTGCTCATGCATATCCAGCACCAACGCAATGCATAATGCAACACCAGAGAGCCTTGTGTGCGTGCCACACAATCTATTTTTCTCCTACTTTCCTCGGAGTCCACCCTACACACACGGTTCGTGGGTGTAGCACGGCCAAACAATCACCGTGACTGGCCCGCTCAGTCACAGGCCTTGGTCCGTGTGCCGTGCTCCCATGCGCAACCGCTGCTCCACTCATGCAATAGTAAGCATCGTCCCCTAGAACACGCCCTCCTTTCTGAGTTGTCACTCACTTTACTTTCGTCAAATACCTTTCCTTATAATGGAACAAGGACCTGTTGTATACCGTGATTTTGCACACGTTTCTACCATTAGACGCGGAAGGCAAGCTTCTCATTGGCTAAGACGCTAAACTAGGCTAATGTTTAATTCATTCCTAGGCTCCAGATTTCTACATAAACCCAGAGATTTCCTGATCTTGGCGAAGTGTGGTTCCGAATGACATCTGAGCGACTCGACTCGACTCGACTCGACTCGACTCGACTCGACTCGACTCGACTCGACTCGATCGATCCGATCCGATCCATGACAGTACGATATACCGAACTATTACAGTGCAGTGCCTCGTTCGTTGAACCAATGGTGCAGTGCGCATGACCATTGGTTCGCCTAGCTAATGCGGTCTGATACACACTCTGGCCCCGTCCAGACACCCCGTGTATTGAAACCCTGGTGGTCCCCGTCGTTGAGACCGACCAGCCGTCTTTCTCTCGGTGTAGCAGTGCCCGTACCGTATACCGAGTGACAAGCCGCATGAACGAATGATGGTCCTGGCTGTATTTCAATATTATCAAAATGCTCTTATTAAAAATAATAAAAATTATTATTAAAACAAAAATACAACCAGGACAAGGTGATGTCGACGTTCAGAGGATGAATTGGAATTGGAGATTTTTAATCATCCCCTCCCCTACTTTCTTTTTGACAACAAATTTTACGATTTGTTGATCAAGTGATCTCCTTTAATAGACAAAATGGGAAACCCACTCACTTATTTAAAGCAGTGCTTCTTCAAACGATTTTAAAATATCCGGCACAGAGAATGTGTGGTTTTTCATCGCTCAAAGAACGATTCCTGAACACTGCCCTCATTCGATTTGGTAGCTTCAGGGGCGGCATTGACCAATATTGCAAAGAAGTGGCATGATGGTAAAAAAGTTGGGGCGGGCTAGCGGCGACCCTCTCCCGGTGTGACGGCCATGCATAGGCCTATATAATTTATATTCGTTGGCTTTTGGATTCGACTGCGCCGACACACGATTTTATCATTGAGGAAGGAAAATATCGACCTCCATTATTCGAATCAACCTACAAAGTCGTCGAATCGAATGAATTGAGAGCCACTGAATCAGGCTTACAGATATTGCTATAGGCCTAGTCTCGCCATCGCCAACCCCGTCAAATCCCTCAGTCCCCCATCACACACATTCATATTTTCCCATGTTCAAACACATAATACTCTCGTGATAGAAGTTATGGGGACCAACAACGTTGTGCGGTACAGACAGAAGTCTCCATAGTCCATACTCTATCACCTCTCAAATAAGGGGAAATCCTCACACTGGTCTATGTAGGCCACCAGGGTTTATACACGTTATGGACTTGCGCCCACATACGTCACACAGAAACACACCCACAAACTGTCATATTAACCAATAGAGGGCGGTGTCCATGCATAATAGTTCAACACCACTGCACATGAAACAACTTGCCCAAACGTACCGAGCTGTGACGAAATACCGACATTAGTCATTATATAACAGTTAACACTGCATTCAACGTCATTTCCTAATGTTTGTTTAGATAAATAAACAAACAACATCAGTAAGAACTGACCAAGGTCAAAGAAACAACAGATGCAATTAATTGTGTGTTACCGCGGCTTTTGTGCGGCACACAGATCAGAATAATCTCAACGATGAAGGACTGGGCACAGTTGGTGTGCACGACGGACATTAACGCCGCAATCGTGCCCATTTCTGGAGATAAATTCACCATTGGAAGAGCTCAGGGTAAACAAACCAAAAATAATTTGTGTGTGTGTAAAATAATATAGGCCTAATAAATTATGAAGAATTCATAATATTTAAGGGACAATATATCGTCACAATCAGAGCAGACTTTAGGGCATGGAATCGGTGGCTGTGCCTTTGCTATTTAATACTAGGTGAACACAGTACAGTGATTGAAAATTACTGGCTAATAATTGACTAATGTTATGCTTTAATATACAGCTTGTAATCTTAGTCTCCCTGGGAACAAGTTGATATCTGGGCAACATTGTGAACTCCTAAGAAGCAAAGATGGAATTGCGGTGCTTGTAGATACAAGGTAAACTTGTTTTTGTATAAGTTAAACTCTTTTTCAAGCCACATGAGCTGGCCACATGAGCTGGCCATGGGAGCTGGCCACGGGGGCTGGCCACGGGAGCTGGCCACGGGAGCTGGCCACGAGGGCTGGCCATGAGGGCTGGCCATGGGAGCTGGCCATGGGAGCTGGCCACGGGAGCTGGACATGGGCTGGCCACACTTTTTTCCAAATATGAGAAAGAATGAACTATTTCTTTTGTATGTGTTTCTTTTTCCCCAATCTATCCAATAATAATAATAATGTGGACTTATATAGCGCACGTATCCACCAAACTGGTGCTCAAGGCGCATTATATTATTACCCCTGCTCCACAGGCTCATAAATCATTCCTGAAACCATCTCAGCTTCCTGGGGAGTATACAGCTCAATTGCTTGCCATTACAACGCATATAGGGCTAATCAAACACAACGACCAACTCTGCCCTCACAGGTACCCATTTACCCCTGGGTGGAGAGAAGCAATTATGGTAAAGTGTCTTGCTCAAGGACACAAGCACCCCAGTCGCGCTTGGGATTCGAACCCACATTCTGACGACTCGACCATGGCACTCCATAAGTCTATCATGAACTATGAAAGTGCAATTTACCACAACAATGGGACAGTTATCTGTATGGAAGAGCCAGTGGCATGAATGCCTAAGTTTATGGTCATTACTTGGATGGGAGACCATTCTATATGCTTGCGGTTGCTTGACTAGTCTGGGACACGGTAGGGTCATATGTTATCATCAGGGTCCGTGACCACGTCCTTCGGATGGGAGGTAAAACGGGAGGTCCAGTGTGTTGAGTAATACATGTAAAAGAACCCAGAACACTTATTGTGAAAGAGAATCGGCTTGCCCCAGTGTTTCTGGAATGGCAGTAAAATGCACTAATTAAAGTTCTTTATAACCTGTGGAAAATGGCGCTTTATTGTAAGCTTGGGTGATACAGATTTTTTTCATCCACGATATATCGGCAAACATATATCGCGAATTTCGATTATATCGCAATTATTTTTTTCATTCATGCATGATTGCTTTAGACATGATAACCACAGTTATGTACCCCTCTACAAGCGTCACAATAAATCACAAATTCGTTTGCAGAGCGTGTATGTAGTTCGCTTTTGTTTCTCATGTCCAAAAGCTGAAAAGACTGTTCTAATTTTGTTTCCATGGAATTTCTGACTTGACTCACAATGGCAATTTTTTTTTAGATGGCGATTTACCGATATCTTGATAACTTAAAAAGGTTCGCGATATTGTAATCGAATAAAAAAAGGTATCGCGATATTCGATCGCCCAAGCTTACCTATCTATAAAAGGTAATTTTGAACAGTTGAATGTTTCCATGTGTGATAATCATGATTGTGTTTTTATTTGTAGTACCAATGGGACACTGATTAATTCATCAAAACGAGTCACCAAGGGAAAGGTAAACATTATTATATATATTTTTGAGTATTTGTAATTTTGGTGATCTCTCAAAAAGCATTTGGGCAATTCTGTGGTTACTCATGTTACATTTTTCAAGTATTGGCATGGGCTCACTCTTAACCCTCCTACTTCTGGTGCCTTTTTCATACAAGTTGATGCACCATTTGAAACCATTCGCTTTTGTGGTTTTGAATGGTGAAATAACTGTGTACAGTATTGATTCCCCCAAATGGTTTTGAATGGTAGGTCAGCTAATACAAAACCTTGTTTGGATCTTTCCAAATGGTAGTACAGCTAATACAAAACCTTGTTTGGATACTTCTAAGTAGTGAATCAATGGACCCTCTATGCATTTGAATGGATTTGAATGGTAGTAAAGCTTGCTACCAACACTGTTCAAATGGTATCACCATGTGTGTACAAAACCAATGGGCATTTTTGAAAGTGGAAATTTTGAATGGTTTCAAATGGTCTATCAGTAGGAGGGCTAATGCCATAATTTCCTTACTTATATATTTCACTCAGCAGTTTTTCTCACAGAAGTTGCATTATACCCAGACCTTACTCAGCACAAAATAAAAACAAAACATAATTTCAGAAAAAATTGTGTAGGAAATAAAAATCATCAATTGGTTGCTGACATTGTTAATCCATTTATTTCGTTTTATCACATCCATGGTAAAATGCATTATTCACCGCAGACACACAGTTCAGGGCGCCATCTATCCAGCTGGTGGTAACCATAGTGCATACGTTTGTCAACAATGTAGATTTCTTGGGTTGTTGCCAATTCTGTGTGCCCCGGGGCCTGGCTGGCATGTTGCCAATTTGTGTTCTTGGGTTGCAGCAACTTCTGGCCAATGGGAGGGCTCAGTTACAAAGCTATTTGGAGTGCCTATTTTCATCAAGGCGGGAAACTCTCACTTCGGCTCAGTTCTTCAAATGCCACTGTTACGTGCCAAAAGTCACAATGTTTCTTTACTTGTATTTCTGTGAGTTGTCCTGAAAGCAGAGTACACATGTATGTGTTATGACAAAATATGCTGATGACACCGCCTTATCTGGACTGATTACTAATAATTCTGAGGTGGAGTATAGGTGTGAAATTGATAAATTTGTGGAGTGGTGCAATATAAATCATCTGATTTTAAACGTACAGAAAACCAAAGAAATGATTTTTGATTTCCGGACAATTAAAAATATGAAGGAACCAGTTGAAATTGATAACACCGATGTTGAGGTTGTTCAAGAGTTTAAATACTTGGGAACAGTTGTGGATGATAAATTAAATTGGAATGCTAATACAACTAGGATCCAGAAAAAAGCCAATCAACGGCTTTACTTTTTAAGGAAACTGAAATCTGTTAATGTGGATTGTCAGATTTTAAATCTGTTTTATCAGAGCACCATCCAGTCGACTGTGATTTTTTGTTGTATATCTTGGTTCAACTCACTTACATTGTGCAGTCGTAAAAAACTCCAACGCATTGATAAGCAAGCTATGAAGATAATTGGCGCTGATGTCGAGAATATTCAGCAAATTGCAGAGAATCACCTTATCACCAAATTTAATGGCATTCTTTCCGATACAACCCATCCTCTTAATCCCTTCATTATTTGCAATCGATCTGGCAGAGTACGTCAACTTAGTCTGAAAACCAACAGGTTTAAATGTTCATTTTTACCATGGGCCATTCAGATTTTTAACTCGTTTTATCCCTTTCCCTTGCTGTGCTTTAACCCAACCTTCCCCCTCCCCATATCCTACCCTGCCTTACCCGTTTCCTTTTCCCTCTTTTCCTTCCCTAGTCACCCCATTGCCCTGAATCCCTATTGCTTCCTTAGGTTTTATGATTGTTTTGTAAGTAAATAATTTGTTTTTTCTTTTTGATCTTTTTAAATGTATTGTATTTTTAAATCAGTGTACACTGGGAAATCAATTTTCATGTGATTTTTTGCATGACAATAAATAAAATCTTGAATCTTGAATCTTGAATCTTAATGAAATGTGATCAAAATTAACAAGTGTATTGTGAATTTTAAAATTACTTTCCGTTTTTTGTCTTTTGCTTAGGATCACAAGCTGAAGCATGGGGATGAGATTTTTCTGGTGTTCAGTAAAGAGGACAAATCGAAAAGTGAGTAAATAACATGTATATCAGAAGTCTATGAAGTGTGACAGCCTGCTGTAAACCACCACGGCATTGTACTCCAAATGCACGCACGCACGCACAATGAGCTTGGTTACGGATTTTGCTCATCCCGCCCGGCTTTCCGTGGGACATCATGGGCTAGGCGTTGTTTCCTCTGGCTGCTTCCACCTTTGGCTGTCGCTCATTTCCCTGACTAGGGCCCAAACCAGGTACTACCACCCTGGGAAGGTGGACCTGGGACATCGCATGGGCAGGGATGTCAGACCCCTGGAGTATAGCACCGAAAAGCTACCCGCTACCCAGTAGTATACCATTATATAACTGCAGTGGTACTAATCTTCATGCGTAAACATTTTTCTGTCAATTCCAATACAGGTTTGAACCCTTTCATTAACCATTGGCGACTTTAGTTGACAACACACATACACGTACTACCTGTTGCTTATCATTGGTAACTTTAGTCGACCAAGGTCACCACACACACTGCACTTAATTGGGAGTATCATGACCAGCTTTTAAAACAGCTGTATTTTTTCCCTTCTTCGCAGTCCATACCCATGCTATATATGGTTGGAAAGACTGATTCCTTATCTTTCTAATGGTATAGCCCAACCTACATGTTGCTATTATAGAAATCAGACATAATACAAGTCAATCCTTTCAATGGCCATTTGTGCTATGGAACGCCATACACTTGTGTACAAAATGCTCTCTGTGTTTGTGAAACAAGGTCAGGGGAAGTAAAATAGATAACCTGAACATTTTATATGCGATTCCATTGATTTTAGTGTCATATGAAAGGGAATTTCATGAGCAACAATCATTTCTTTGAATATGTCTTTCTCCAACAAATTCTTCATGATGAAAAACGAGTTTAGAAAAAGTGCCTGTAAACGGATGCATACTGTTGTGCAATAATGTGTGAATTCATGCATGACTGGGCAGGGAATTCGGTAACCAGTGGGACATCCGTTGAAACAAATCGGTAATGAAAGGGTTAATATTGGCCCAGTGACAAGGGGAAATCTGTCAAACATACCAAGACAGCACATTGTGTGTAATATGCTGTATAAAATTAAATACTTATCTGTTTTAAAGAGCTGAAGATTTTCAACACGTGTAAATGGTTTGTACCTGTTTGTAGCGTCTGTCAGTACGTGACTGAAAATTGTGTTCAACTTTTCACAGATGTAGCGTACATGTTTCAAGATCTCAGCCAGCTCTTAGATGAAACCCTGCTCAATGATGGTATGTAGCGATTAGTACAGTGTAGGGCAGTTCAGCTAAATTGGGGACAACCATAATTAACCCTCCTACAATCAGTGCAATTTTTGAAACAACCCATTCAGCCACTCCAAGCCATTAGCTGTTGCCAGTGGCCTCCTATGGTTACCCTTCTGTACACTGTCACACCACTGAGATTACAGGGTAAAGTGGTCTCCCATCAATACATTGCAGGCCATACTAATATGTTCAAACATTTACAGTGGCCTTGGGTGGCACACAGTTGATTTTGTAAGATTACTTGGAAAGGACAGCAGGCTTGTACATGTATGTACTGAAACGTTGCTAAAGAACAGAATTTAGTGGTTGGGAGTGGCCTCCATGTGTAGGAGGGTGAATGTACGTCTGCCTGTAGATTATCCGTTCTGTTAATGACCTTTTGTGCAGTGGGGGGGGGGGGGGTTTCCCTGCTTGCTAGATCAATGCTAAGTCATACAATTACACTTCGTCAACACAGAAAACATTTGTGTGTAATAATCCAAATTTGGTTGTTGTCGAATTCCAGAAAGTTTTGAAGACTGTACACAGGAATATGAGATCAATGAGAAAGATTCAGATACTGGACAACCAGACACTTCCTTGAAGAGACCGATCTCTCCAGTAGATTCCGAGCCCATACCTGCCAAGAGACATTGTGATGAACCGAGTCGTCTGACGACATCTGAGGATGTGCGTGTACCTCCTGAACACATCAGGTACGTGTACAGGATCTTCTTCCGTATTCCAAACTACATCAATACTATAGACCTTATGCATATGATGTCACAAACTGAATATCGCCCTCTATCAGAGGCTAGAGAATGTCACTCATTGGTTCATGTATGCGCGCTGTGCGTATGCGCGCTGTGCGTATGCGCACACACAGCGCGCATACATGAACCAATGGGTTCATATGTATTTGTTTTTTGCATATATTTGTAAATATAAATTCTAAAAAGGTTTATGGAAAAACTGTATACATATATTTTTATGTAATTTGATGTTTTAATTTTTATGTACACCAGGATAGTAAATTTCATGTGTTTGGGTCACTCCACCAGCTTTGTAACATGGTGTCCTTGTTACTTACGTGTAGGTAGATGTACCATTCATTATCCTTGTTAGGAATGCACATTCTTGGGTCATTCCACCAGGTTGGGGCAAGCTCTGTGACATGGTGTCCTTATTATGTAGGTAGATGTACCATTCATTATCCTTATTATGAGTGCACATTCTTGGGTCATTCCACCAGGTTGGGGCAAGCTTTGTGACTGGTGTCCTTATTTATTACATAGGTAGATGTACCATTCATTATCCTTATTATGAGTGCACATTCTTTGGTCATTCCACCAGGTTGGGGCAAGCTTTGTGCCATGGTGTCCTTATTACATAGGTAGATGTACCATTCATTATCCTTATTATGAGTGCACATTCTTTGGTCATTCCACCAGGTTGGGGCAAGTTTTGTGCCATGGTGTCCTTATTACATAGGTAGATGTACCATTCATTATCCTTATTATGAGTGCACATTCTTGGGTCATTCCACCAGGTTGGGGCAAGTTTTGTGCCATGGTGTCCTTATTACATAGGTAGATGTACCATTCATTATCCTTATTATGAGTGCACATTCTTGGGTCATTCCACCAGGTTGGGGCAAGCTTTGTGACATGGTGTCCTTGTTACCCAGGTAGATGTACCATTCATTAACCTTGTTATGAGTGCACATTCTTGGGTCATTCCACCAGGTTGGGGCAAGCTTTGTGACATGGTGTCCTTGTTACGTAGGTAGATGTACCATTCATTATCCCTATTATGAGTGCACATTTTCAGTTCTTCAAATTAGAATTAAATCAATCACTGTGCCTTGAATAGGAAGTTACAATAATTAGGAGTCATAATAAATGATAATAAATAGTGCATTTATACCTACTGCACGTAAACAGGGACACCTATCACAAAGCTTGCCCCCAACTTGGTGGAATGACCCATTTGTATTTTTATAAATGCATGACGAATAACATGACATCATTTCATGATGTTCCAAACACCTGACATCGTCTTTCTGTCACTGTGTCTGTTAGGGGTTCTGCCACTACGTCCGTCTCCTCATCCGGTGTTGCATCTATCTGCACTCTACCTAAAGTTATTGCTGACGCTGTACAGACAACAAGTAATTCACCGGGGACATCCACTAGTACCGACGCAACCAGCATAATCAACTCCGACCAAAAGACACCAAACTCTCCTGGAATTAGAATAGCCACAAATACTTCCACAGCGGCTGATAGTATTCCAGTTGCCGACAAGGAGACAACCGCCCCATCTGGTATTGGAACAGCAACTGACATTCCAGCTGTTGATTCTCCAAGTGGTGTGCCTTCTGAGGCCTGGGCATCAGGTGGTGCTGAGAGCGAAGATACCCCTTCTTATGCGGGAATGGCAGACACTTTAGTATGCAGTATATGCCAGGATATCTTCCATGACTGCATTAGGTATAATTGAAGAAAGTTATATGTTTATTTTTTTTTGGGGGGGGAGGCTATTTTTAAACTGACAATTTATTTGGACAATAATAAAGCTGATATATGATTGAAAAACTCCTCATAAATATTGATAAATAAGCACAAAACATATTTTCTGGTGAAAATTTAAAGGGACAATATCGTCACGATCAACAGGGCATGGAATCTGCGTGCTAGTTTTAGATTAACTCAGTGACTGATAATAATACCCCGCATGATGAGGTCATATTACTGTTGCTGCTGCTTAAATGAGCCAGTAATTTTCAGTCACTGTGTTCATCTTAAACTAGGACACCGATTCCATGCCCTGTTGAAAGTCTGCTCTGATAATGACGTGTTGCCCCTTTAAGTCACCATGGTCCTTGGCTAGGATTGGAACCCTATTTGCCTTATTCACGGTAAATACCAAAGTGAGGTTGTAATTCTCATAACCACACTCTGTAGCTTACATGCTGCTTGCACCAGCGAGAAGGCCCAATATATCTGATAGTTCCAAAGAAAAGTTCGTTCCTGACATAAAGAATAAATAAATGGATGTAGTTATTTCCATTTAATTTACTTAAAATTCAATGACCTTTGAAAGCAAGCTTGCCCCTGCAAACAGACACAATTAGGCAGGTTACTATAATGAGCATGTACAGGTACACAACCTCTTGTATTCAGGGAATAAGACATAAGATGGCTAATTCATGAATAATGTGAATAAACACAAGCTGGCTGAGTGCTGACATGGCTGCGGAAGCTCACCAGGGTGAATAAAACACTAGTAACACTATAAAACTATGCAGCCTTGTATTCCCATGTATGATTATATTGGATATTCATAAATGCCCAAGACAGTTTGGACAATCTAATTGGATAAAACTTAATCATGTGGGGTGTATTAACGGATGGTAAAGACATGGCTTATCAAAATAAGAGCAGCGCGTATGTGCCAGCTGTTCGCCAGCTGTTTTGTGCGACGCGTAATGTGGATTTGAACCAATCAGAGTCAATGTGTGTCCCCAAAATGTGAATTTACACAATTTTATTCAACAAAAATTACTTTATTTTTTCGCATTTTGAAAACGAAATCAATACAGGCGTTTATGAATGCCTTCGGCTCGGTCCTTATCATCCCAAGACAGTGCCCAAATCTGGGCGTTAACCTGCGGGAAAGACCAAGCGTCAAACGATTATTCCCTTATTTGTATCTCATTATGTTACAGTGTACAACCTTGTTTGCATTCATTCTGTGCTGCGTGTTATTCATCATGGATGGATCTATCAAACGAATGCCCTACAGTAAGTATCATTGACTAAACAAGGTAAACATCATGACAGCCATTATGCGGTCATGGTTCTGATGATGGTACACAAGGCTTTTTGAGCAAACCCCAAGTACTTGGGCCTGTGATTTCTCAAGATTTTTTTTACAAATCTCCCTTTGCCTCAAAATGTTCTTGAAAGAAGAGAAGTAGCCACCAAGGAAAGAAAGACGTATCCTGTATTATGTCCAAACCTCTTGTTTCTTGTGGGGATGTGGAGTCTGTTAATCCTCCCAAATTAAACATCCAGGAGGTTCAGGGGGCTTTGTCCTGTAGATGAAAAAGGAGATCCAGGCCCGCTACCCATTTTTCACGATTTTTTGTACTTTTGTCAAATCACATCCCTGGATAGAGAGGCATAACAGTTTGTCATCAGTACCAATGGTGTATTTGGCTTTATCAGTTACTTGTTGTTTTCCTTGCAGTGTCGTAATGTGGTTGAGAGAATAAGTCGCAATTTCATCGTCAACAATCTCGTGGAAGCATTTGTCAAGGAGCATCCTGGTAAGTTATTGAAAAGAATGGGTTACTAGTTGTATATTTCTGATAAAAGTGAAATAATTTCCAGTTTGAAGTTGAGTAAATTTGAGTAAATTTGAGTAAATTCCACATTTAATAGGGCACTTTTTGGGGGAAAAATCAGCACTTTCAGAAACTGGTACTTTCACCTTTTCAAATGGGGCAAAATTACTACCTGGCAAGAAGTACAGGCCATAAGTGCTGAATATGAAAGATCAACGAAAATGCACGGTGCATTTTGAAGATAAGGGCATGTTTCCAGAAGTGCACTGATGGATTTTGGAGGATTCAGGAAGGTTCCTAGCCAGAATACCTAGGTGGTTAGGGTTAATCTGACTATGATCTCTTGCAGAAAAGAAACGAAGCGATGAGGAAATTGCCGACATGGATGCCAAAAACAAGATAACGAGGGATATGATGGTAAGATCAACTCTTTTGTTTGCATAATCGGTGAACAACTTGAACTCAAGAATCCTTATATATACATAACAGCAAAAGAAACGTCACCCCTAAATATTTATTATTTTCATTTTATAATTAATATAATTTGTTTAATGAAGAATATTATGAGTATGGAGTGTAACACGAACACAATGTGGCAAATTTGGTTGACCTGGCAGCCAACCATCCCACAACATTGTATATTTATTATGTTTAATAATATGATACTTAACAAAATTTAGGGGGTGACGTTTCTTTTGCTGTTATGTAAATAATCGGTTCTTAAGAGCGCTAATTCCACCTACATGTAGATCGAGGCACTTCTTCGTATTATCCCTAGTATTATTCCTTCTTAAATCATTCCTGGATCATTCTCAACTTCCTGGGAAATATAGTCCTGGCAGCCTGTTAGGCACTCATCATCAGCTAATCAAACACAATTATATACCATCTCTGACCTCACAGGTACCCATTTATACTCCTGGGTGAAGAGAAGCAACTCATGGTTAAATGTCTTGCTCAAGGACACAAGTGCCACAACCGGCATGGCTAGGATTCGAACCCACATTCTAACAACTCAACCACTAGAACTTGAGTCTGGTGTGCTAGACCGCTCGGCCGCGACACTCCATCTTTCATTGTTGCAGTGTCCACTGCAGACAGACCGTTTCATACACAGTTTGTTCCTGCAAACGTTACATTTAACTGGCATTTCCCAACGTCGCACCCCAATTTTTTTTTACTACCACACTGACAAACATGTCAGAAGTGGGCCATCTGATTAACCCTAACTCCCTATAGGCCCATTTGCTTACACATAACCTGAATCCTTCCTAACTCCCTAGGCCCATTTGCAAATATACGCATGCGTTGCATCCCGGTAAGCTTGTGTGATAACACGATAGTAGCGAATATCACAATACCTTTTTTTTATTCGATTACGATATCGAGAATCTTTTCAAGTTAGCGACATATCGCCAAAACGCGATTAAAAAAATATATATTACGATTAACCCTCCTATGCCCAGGCTGAAATTTGGCCCAGTAAGCACCGCACCCACAGACAGTCACTTGAGTATTTTTGGTTGCATTGCCAATTGTTCACACATGTGTATAAGAGTGCTGGAGATAGTGGCAAAGTCAAACACACTTGTGTATGTCTTACAAGTTATATGCAGAGTCACACAGAGCTGTGTTATGTACTGCATAAGTTACAGTTGAGTGGTTTTGGTTTGACATCCTACCATAGCCATAATTATGTCCTTGCATTTATTTGAGTGCACTGCACAAAGTCAATGGGTTGGGAGTGACATACAAATTTTGAGTGTCTTTGATTGTTAAACCTATAGGAGGGTTAAAAAACAAAATTGTGAGTCGAGTCAGAAATTCCATTGAAACAAAATTAGGCCAGTCTTTTCAGCTTTCGGAAGTGACAAGCAAAAGCAACAGCGAACTACTTCAGTGGTTAGCCGACCGTGGGATCACAAAGGAGCCACCATAAAGAGGCCTACAGATGTCCACAGTATGCAAATGAATTTGCCAGTGTCCATGGTGCACTTGCGTTTGGCACGATTGTACATGTACATGTAGGTGTTTATCATCTAAGCACTGGCGGGGTACATACCTAGTTATCGGCTCTAAAGCAATCACACGTGAATGAAAAAAATAATCGCAATACTGTCAAAAATTGCGATATATGTCTGACGATATATCGTGGATGAAAAAAAAATCCATAACGCCCAAGTCTACATCCTGGTGTAGTTCGAGATCACCATTCACAATTCCCTGTTCGTTACTGTGTCGTTTATGTTCAATCAATCTTTTTGTCCAGTGCTCGCTTCAACAAGATCCAACAGATTTTTATTTACATTTGCTGCATTCCGTTGCGTTCAGCATGGTGAGGGTGAATAACAACCAAAGATTACTTGTTCTTCTTACCAGACCCTGCCCAAAAAAAGCCAGGATGACAGTTTCATAAATATCAGTGATGATGATTATGGTGATTCTTCGGATATTGATTCCGATGAAGCTGGTGAAGTTTCTTTTGGAGAGTAAGTTCAAGTAATGCATGAAAAACAATATAGACCTTGTGCAACTCCGTTACAGATCAAAGTTTGAAGTTGATTCGTCATGCAAAGTACTGTAAAACTGGTAATTTTCGCGCGAGTAATTTTTTGCGCTCACCCAACCTACCGACACATTTGCGGGTTGTTGCTTTCGCGCATGGTAAATATTTGACTTGTAGTAAAATGCACACGATGTGGTTGACACGTATTTACCACTTCAAAAGGTGACCTAATTATAGTGCCGAAGTCGTGCACCGGCGCTATGCACAATGCTTATATACATTGTATGTACATGTATAGGTACGTCTTCATTACGGGGCCGGGGGTAGAGGTAAACAAAGAAAATATTAGTAACTTACCAATCCACCGGGCGGGTAATAAATTCGCGTGTTTTTAAATTCGCGCTGTCTAATCGTTACGCGAAAAGCGCGAAAAAAAATGTTGTGCGAAAATTACCAGTATACATGAAATTAATTTTCCTGGTGATCGTTCCTTTAGAGCAATATTACAATTTGTAACCATTACTGTAATAACTGGCACCGGCATGCCTGCGACGTGACTATTTTGGTGTTCGTTTACTCATAAGAAAAGTGCACCACGTATAACATTACTACAAACACATGCAAAGCAACAACTATGGCATCAGTTCTGCTAATAAGTGCAAACGTTTATTCTCATCAATAAACCTAGTTATTGAGTAATCTTTTGTTGAAAGACATGTACATGTAGAAAACCTTTTCAGGATTTGTAAAAAGGTTTTGTCGTTGGTCATGAAACAAAAACTACTAAGCGTGTATGTAAGTCAGCGCGATGTAAAAGTTACGCACACTGTTTGGCTCAACATGCTCAGTCAGCGTTGCGTGTTGTATGGAGGCTAATTTTTACAGCTGCCATGCGAATTGCATACGCACAAGCCCCAATTCTGCTGATTACCCAACGATCGCAAAGTGGAGAAATAATGTCAACTGCACAAGGTCTATATGTCCATCTTCTAATTATGAATAATTTAGAAATTTACATATCTCACTGGAAAGTGTGATGCCAAAAGCAACGCTAATCAATTATTTACATGTAGTAAGTATCGTTTCGGTTTGCGGTAACACCATGTGTTCATCTCAACTATCGTTAAATGAGGTACAGGATCTGTACCTAATAGCAATAGTTGAGGAAACGAGTTGCCCGATATTGGTTCTCCCCTGAACCATAATCTCACATAGCGACAGTTGAGATACAAGTTGTGCGATTCTTTTCAGAACCCTGTTATCTCACTAAACATATGGTGTTACCGCAAACCGAAACGACATCAGTACTCCACTATGCGAAGCCTTATATCTTATATCAGTTATTTAGTGTTAAACATTTTAACAGTGTATACTTTAACCCTCGTACACATGGAGGCCACTCCGATCCAATAAATTCTGTTCTTTAGCAACCTTCAGTACATACATGTACCAGAGCTGCCAACTCTTCCGGATTCTGCGGAAGACTTCCGTATTTGACGGTAATTTACTTACTTAAAATATATGCAAGGAGGCCTCTCCTTTTGGTGCCAAAAGGAGAGGCCTCCTTGCATATATTTTAAGTAAGTAAATTACCGTCAAATACGGAAGTCTTCTGCAGAATCCGGAAGAGTTGGCAGCTCTGATGTACAAGCCTACTGTCCTTTCCAAGTAATCTTACAAAATCAACTGTGTGCCACCCAAGGCCACTGTAAATGTTTGAACATATTAGTATGGCCTGCAATGCATCGATGGAAGACCACTTTACCCTGCAATCTCAGTGGTGTGACAGTGCACAGAAGGGTAACCATAGGAGGCCACTGGCAACAGCTAATGGCTTGGAGTGGCCTGAATGGGTTGTTTCAAAAATTGCACTGATTGTAGGAGGGTAATGCCTTTTCACATTGTTTTGTTATTACAGTATCTACGGACTCCGTATCCCTCAGCTTCTGCCCATTCAAAGGTATTTTTTTTTTCTTTTTAGTATTATCAGAAGTCTTATTACAAACATGAAGTGTTCCAGTCATGTTGTAACCTAGTCCACTGCATAGAACACCAAATACAATGGATTTGGGCCATATGTAATATTGTATTCCACAGACTGATGTGCATGACCGAACTGGTCCTCCAATCTCATCCAGGATGACCTCGATGAGTTGCGCCTGAATTATATAGTGCCGCAACGAAGGTTGGCCCCATGACCATTCTGCTTTGAGGACCCGTGATGCCTCCAACATTGGATCATGAGTAGATAATGATGGTGGTGATGATGAGGAGGATGAGGAGGATGAGGAGGATGACGGTCAGGTCTCGAAAAGAAGCAGTGCGTCTTGTGATTGATTGCTGCATGCACAAAACGTACTTAATACACATGCATATAACACGTACCGCGCTGTAAATGTACCTATACGGTGTGGGTAATTGTGCATGTACATGAACTAGCAAGGGTCATCGAGCATTTAAAGACTCAAGTTCATAAGCATCTCCTGTCTCTTGCCTCCTCTTGATGTATACAGAGCGCAATGCCTATCAAGGCATGGTTGGTTAGAACATGTAGGCTAGTTCCCTGTCCTACTAGAGCACTTGTGAATACTGTTCCGGCTGGACTTGTTCCTTAAACTGCGGGAGAACCGTTCAGTAGGATCAGGTTTTGCAGTTAGGTAGGATTCGTTTGTAGGGCTCCCCTCCATGCCTTGCCAGGTGTCATTTCTCTAATTAGTTTAGTTCAATTGAGTTCATTCATGTATTCATGTATGTCACCTTTGCATAATATGTTTATATTTATTCTTCTCTTCTTTTTTTTTCACTCTGGTCTGCAGTGAACCATTTGATTGGCCTATCAGATGACCTCTTTAGTCATTTACTGATGTGGCTATTGTTCACAGTTGCTTTTATATATAAATTTTTTTTTTTTTAAATAAATAAATAAAATTTATCCCAAAATGCCACTAGGCAGGGAAGCCTAACTCATAATACCATTCTTGTTGTGCGTGGCATGTGCACAATTGGACTAAAATGCAGTGGACTGGGTTACGGCAGAAGTAATACACTTCTGGTAGTATCCATTGTAGGACTGTGCCGGGTATCCGGGTATCCCCGACTGAAACTGTCATTACCCGGTTCCATTTTTCGGTTCCAATTTTCAGTTCCAATTACCCGTAAACGACTTTTTAAAATTCGGACGTAACATTTGAGCGGAGTGAACATAAATCTGTGACTCTTGAACAATGTAATGTTTACACTTTTACAGACAATTGTCTTTAAATTCAAGAGATTACACTCCAATAAAGCCTTTGCAGTATTTTACGGACATTTTCCAAACATTTTTCTCCAACTGTTTCTGATACATCGTATCCTATCAGTAAGACTGCAAAGGGCCTGACAGCGGCTGCTTCAAACAACTTATCAAACCAGTGGCACCAGAGGGAATGTTTGGCTAATAGTTTTATTTTAATAAAAACCACACAGTAAAGAAAAGATCGATTAAAGTATGGTATCCTCTGTATTATAAAGGTCAGTTTTGTTACCATTTACAGTACATGTATTTGTACACCACAGGAGGCATGTTTTCAACAAAAATGAAAACGGGTATCCGGGTATCTGAAGTTTCCTGATTTCGGGTATCCGGTTCCAAAAATATCCGAAAATGCACACCCCTAATCCATTGAGAAATGTCCATGTATTTACCATGTTGCATGTTTTTTAATTCAATTTCAGTCACAGGTAGACTTTGGGTGTAAATGAAGTACAGTGTAGTCCAGATCTTTCCTTTTTTTTCACCTGCCTGTCAAAGATATTATCAGTATTACTATTATTTTTTGTTTGTTTGTCTGATGGAGTGTTTGTTAATTGGTTGATCTGTTTGTTTTGTTTACTTTTTTGTGTATTTGTTTATTTCTTTGTTTGTTTGTCATTGCTCTTCTGCTCTTTTGATGTGGCTAGGACCAAAGTGGGACCCGTTGGATCAATTTCTTTTGTCCCTGGTACCGGTTGGCCTGTGAAATCAAAATCAAATCAAGTCAAATTATAATCGGGCTATGATTTCTCAGGAATTTTCCTGATTTCAGGATTTTTTTGATTTTTTTTTACAAATCTCCCTTTGCGTCACAAATTACCGAGAAGTAGCCACCAAGGAAAGAAAGAAGTAGCCTGTATTGTGTCCAAACCTCTAGTTTCTTGTTTGTGGGGATGTGGGGAGTCTGTAATTCCTTCGAAACTAAACATCCAGGAGGTTCAGGGGGCTTTGTCCTCTAGACCAAAGGGAGACCCAGACCCGCTACCCGTTTTTCAGGATGTTTTGCTTTTGTCAAATCTCACCCCCTGCATAAGTCTGATTAGAGCGTATTTTTTTCCCTGCAGGTTGCCAGACCCTACGTGCATGCAGTGTCCAGGATACATTGGGCTTCTTTCACAAGGATTATATGCTGGCATTGTGGCAAATATCCCTGGAACTTCATCCAATAATAATAGTAAGAATTTCTTGTTTTTAAGGTTTGTTACTTTTGATGAATTTGATTCTGAGAATACCAATAGTGTATACACAATACACATTAACCCTAACCTTCCCAAATCCTCCAAAATCCTCTTTGCTAATAAGTGAAGGATTTTGGAGGATTGAGGTTATTAGGCATACTTGCCTTTCCATGGTACATGTACATCCATGTTTGTTGTAGTGATTGCAAGGTCAGTGGACACTGTTTATTGCTCCATGCATGCAGGGAGGGTCCCTGGCCATGTACATGTACATGTATCACAGATTAGAAACACACGTGTGCATACGTGTCATGTGCTTGCTTTACTACTGAAGGATTTTGGAGGATTCAGGTTATGTGTAAGCAAATGGGCCTAGGGAGTTCGGGAGGATTCAGGTTATGTGTAAGCAAATGGGCCTAGGGAGTTAGGAAGGATTCAGGTTATGTGTAAGCAAATGGGCCTAGGGAGTTAGGAAGGATTCAGGTTATGTGTAAGCAAATGGGCCTAGGGAGTTAGGAAGGATTCAGGTTATGTGTAAGCAAATGGACCTAGGGAGTTAGGGAGGATTCAGGTTATGTGTAAGCAAATGGGCCTAGGGAGGATTCAGGTTATGTGTAAGCAAATGGGCCTTATAGGGAGTTAGGGTTAAGATTTCAAGGGAATTTTGTACCATCAAGTCAAGTATGATGTAAAATTGCCATCAGCTGTGTATTCTGAGAAGACCAATAGTGTATACACAATGCACATCGTTTTACTTCCTTTGCCTACTAGTTCAACCATGTACATCCGCAACAGAGCAGCAAACATCTGCATGTACCTCTGCAACAAGCCACCAAAGATCAACAGATGGTAGTCACAGCTGTTGCAACCAGCCATCCGGCAATGCTGGCACATCCGGCACCAGCAACCAAGGTTACAGAGGTTATAGATACATAGCGATGACCGGTGAAGCCATTCCGATGCCTGCTATTCCACAATATCAGTGCCTGCCCGGTGCCAATCACTTAATGTGCAGTTGCTGCCGTCATCATATGCCAGACAGGAGACAGGATCACTTCTCCAATCCCCAAGCTGTGCCTTCACAGAAGTGTAAGTAGTTTGTGGTCGTTGAGGTGGACTTACATATATGTAACCGGCTCTGTGAAAATGAGTCACATGTTACACCGTGCGTTTACATGTAATGGGCGATGACATGTTGAGAGGGTGTTTTTTTTGTTTTTTTTAACATCTGATTTTGGGTTATCATGTTTTTTTGACATTAGGATCTAAATTTTCTTAATATTTTTACATAAACGTCAATTTCAATCAATAAAAATATTAAAATCAATGATTTTTGTGAGTACTTTGTTTCAAATATGTCATTTGTTTTCATTTGAATGCTTGTTTTCCTAACAATAAATTGTGTTAATTATGCACATTATTGATTATTACAAATGCCATATCTCCATAATGCAATATGCCACACACCTCTAACATATACCAAATTAAAGCCGATGATGTACTCTTTCCAGCTACATAGAAATGTATATTTGTCAAATGTGCGTCTTGTGACTCATTTTCACAGAGCGGGTTACATATTTCAAAAGCCTCATTTACACGATCTGATTTACACGATCTGATGTTTCGTCACAAAACGTGTGTGTTTTTTTTTTTATGGTAATGGTACGACGATCATTTATACTCGTACAATGAAATTCCACACATTTGTCTAGCCCAGGTTGGACTGTCACCTTCATGGACTACAGTGACGTCCAGGATTTAACCAAACATTGGCTAGTACAGAAAAAAAAGGTTCAAAGTCCAAAGTTCTGGGTGATGAGTTACCATTGACTGATGGATTTTGAAGGATGCAGGAAGGTTCCTCGCAAAAATTCCTAGGGGGTTAGGGTAAAGAATAACATTTAAAAAATTTTAATTACTGTTAAATCATGCTTTTTGACAACTATTTTGTAAAATATCTCATTTTGAACTATTTGTTTGCTTTTCTTGAATTAAAGAATTTTTGCTTTCTTTTCTTCTTTTTTTCCCAAAGCATCAGCAAAATATCGTTTTCAAAATATTGAGCTTTAGAATTTGGAACATCACTAAAGATAGTTCTTTCATAACTATTTCATTATTTTTCTTCTGAATTTCAGGTGATATTTGTGGGAATTTTTTCTGCCATCTTTACTGGGGCTGCAATAAAATGGACTGTTTTGGATGCCTCAATAAATTTCAAGGTAATTATATATATATAATACCTAGTTAGGCCTGTGATTGCTCCAGATTTTTCCTGATTTCAGTTTTTTTTTTACAAATCTCCCTTTGTCTCAAAATGTTCTTGAAAGAAGAGAAGTAGCCACCAAGGACAGAGAGAAGTAGCCTGTATTGTGTCCAAACCTCTAGTTTCTTGTTTGTGTGGATGTGGAGAGTCTGTAAATCCGCCAAAAGTAAATATCTAGGAGGTTCAGGGGGCTTTGTCCTCTGGACCAAAGGGAGACCCAGGCCCGCTACCCGTTTTTCAGGTTTTTTACTTTTGTCAAATCACACCCTTTTAAACAAAAAACAACACACTAGATTTCATGTTAATTCTACTGCTTGGTCCCCATTGGGGAAAAAAAGAACTCTTCTTGGTCAACTGTGTCCATGTATGAAGTTGCAGTATGCCTTTCTTAATAATTATAAGAAAATAAATTGAAAAACTGAGGCTGTGTCGGGTATCCGAATACCCGACAGAAACTGTCATTACCCGACCGAATACCCAACAGAAACTGTCATTACCCGGTTTCATTTTACGGTTCCAATTACCTGTAAACGACTTTTGGCTAAAATGTAAGCCACACAAATGGATTTTTTTTTTTTTTTTTTTTTTTTTTCTTTTCTTTTTCTTTTTCTTTTTTGTGAGGAATGGGGATGCTACGAGTCGTTTTTAATATACAGTATGTCCCAAAAAAAGTGTCACTCTAACTATTTCTGAAAATATACCAAAACCCCGAAATACATTTTGGAACTTTTTCAATTGCACAGATACTCCTAATCCTTGGCCTAAACACCTGTGAGTTTTATGTAATCACAGGTGTTTAGGCCAAGGATTAGGAGTATCTGTGCAATTGAAAAAGTTCCAAAATTTATTTCGTGGTTTTGGTATATTTTCAGAAATAGTTAGAGTGACACTTTTTTTTGGACATACTGTAGAGGCGGGAAATTATGACAGGGTAAAGTCCACATTTATTATGACTCTAATAAAACAAGAGAAACTTGTGTTCATATTGGTTATTTTATACATTCAGGAGTAGTTATGTATTTTTACAGGTACCCAGGTATCTGAAGATTTCCAATTTCGGGTATCCGGTTCCTGAAATAACCGAAAACGCACAGCCTTATGAAAAACTAAAGTTTGTGAGTGGGGAAATGCTAACATAGCTCAGTTGGTAGAGCACCAGTATGATAACCCAGTGGTCACAGGTTCAAATCCAGCTTTTGTAATTTTCTTTGCTCACTTCAAACATGTATATTAGGTACCAAGTCAGTTACCCTTGTGGTTCATTTAATAATATGTTGTAATATTTATGCAAGAAACTGCCTGACAATGAGGCCAGAGCGTGATTTAGTTTTCACTCATTTTACTGTGAAAGACCTTTTTTTTTCCTGATTAAAAGACCAGCATTAACCAGTTCGCGTCGGAGGCCGTGTATACATGCAATTTTTTTTTGCACCACGGATCGGAGAGCGTCTATACACGCCAGAGGAAACTCCGGAATATTTGTATGCATGCTCGGTTGACGTGGCAACGAGCCGAGTGTACAGTGACATGCTCGGTAGACGTGGCCATGCGCTGTGGAAGCTTCCATTAATGTGTTTGTGTGGGGGAAAAGAAACCCGCAGAGGGGCCCAGAAAAACTGTTTTTATTCCCGACGCAAACTGGTTAAAGGCTATTCGCCATATTCACCATTAATACGAAAGTGAGGCTGTAATTGTCACAAACACTCTGTAGCTTACATGCTGCATGCACCGGCGAGAAGGCACAGTATATCTGATAGTTTCAAAGAAAAGTTCATTCCTTTTGATGATTTGAAATGTACTATCATGGGTAAAATGGTATATTGTTATCTTCTTTTCAGATTTACACTTTGGTAAAAAGTGCCTTGACAAGATCATTCTGAAAAATGTGTATGAATCAGATATATTAAAGGTATGTACCAATATTTTTCTTTGCTCGCTTCCCGTTTATGTAATATTTTAGGTCAATTTCTTCCTATATCTGTTTATTTATTCTGTGTACAACCACGTAAAAGGCTTGTGTCCCGTTGTGTGATCCTCGCTACTGCCGTTACCCAGGTTGTTTGCATCTGACCGGGGCTTGATCCCTGGCTACTCGGCAGATATGGTTTGGCCTCTGACCTGGCCCCATAGAGCAATAGATAATTGGCATAAGTGGACCGTCCACCAACATAGGGGCTGGTTAGCTCAGTTGGTAGAGCGCTCGTACGGTATTCGAGAGGTCGCGGGTTCGAGTCTGGCATCAGCCAGTTTTTCTTTGCTCGCTTCCCGTTTATATATATATATATATATATATATATATATATATGGATGTGTTTTTTATGTTTGTACTTTGTCAAAGCCTCTGATGAAGGTCCGGTTTGGATCGATAAGGCCACCCTCCCGATTTATATATATATATATATCGTGAAATGACGCGCTTACCTTTGGCTTAGCATTTCTCGGAAAACATACAAAACTATGGCGTATTACTGATTGCATAAACTTATCGAAGTCATGCTTGTTACAAAAATAAAAATCATAGTGAATTTGTATGATTTACTGGAAAGTTAGTGCTTGTGAAAGTGGAAAAAATTATTTAACCACTTTTTACTAGATACAAATATTAAGGAATGTACATGACCTCAATCTTTTTTTCAGGAACATCTGTGATTTTATTCTTCTATGATTTTATTCTTCTATGATTTTATTCTTCTATGCTGTCAACGAGCTGTTGTCTGTGGAAACCAAAGGATATGAATGCTTTGCATTTGCGATGATTTTTTAAAGGAATACTGATCCTGAAAATGGACATATTCCTTATGGAAGAAACGAACAACGACTACTTAATTCGTTGGTTTCAAAATTTCAAAAGCACAAAATTTCAAAAGCACAAATCAGTTTGATTTGTAAAGAAACCCCATTAATTACCCCCCCCCCCCCTTGAGGCTTTTATGACTTATGACAACCTGAAGACTGATGTCCAAAAGGCACTTTACTAGTAAACAGGTCTTGACTTTGCTTCTACTAAACACTCATACGCTGGGAATGGCTCAGTCGGTACAATACTTAGCTGGCAATAATATCAATACACGATTTCTATAAAGCGCACATATAATGCTCATCAGGCGCATAAATCATTCCTGAAACCATCTCGGCTCCCTGGGGAGTATACAGTTCAATTGCAGCCATTTGGGTGCATATAGGGCTAATCAAACGCAACAACCAACTCGGCCCTCACAGGAGTAAATCTCCTGGGTGGAGAGAAGCATTTATGGTAAAGTGTCTTGCTCAAGGACACAAGCACCATGGTCGCAGCCAGGATTCGAACCGACATTCTGATGGCTCGGCCATCAGAACACAAATCCGATGCACTAAACCACTCAACCACTAAGCCGCTCGACCACTAAACCACTCGATTATGGCACTCCGTGGTCACAACACCTGTGTTTGAATCCCGGTGGAGTCCACCACTCGGCCTTAAGTTAAATTGAGTATCATTCCTTGTGAATGAAGTACCAGGGACTGTACAGCAGAGCTGGCCCCTCACTAACACTATGCAGGACTTGTTCTACCCTAGGGCAATCGAAAAGAGTAGATAGGTACCCATGGGCAGCAGGCATTACTAACTTATATCCTCTGTATGACTTACTTGTACTTTACATACACTCCATTGAGGATCTGGTCATGGCTTCATTATTTCCATTAGAGTTACCTGCAAAGGCAAAACCTGACCTGGAAAGATGTGCTACGGTCCTGCATGACCAAATTAGACAGCGGTGAATATTCTTGTCAAGGTGAGATTGCTGGTAGATGGTTCACATTTCATGCTCCAAATATGGGCGAGGCTTAGTCTTGGTTCAGTTAGTACTTATTGGCCTTACGTTTCAAACCTAAAGGAAACGATTGTAGTTATTCTTTTTTTTAAAGCAAATCGAATTGTTGAATTTAAATGTTACAACTACTTAGAAATCTACCCTAGAAATAGTTGTTCCTAAGGTGCTTTCATTTTTAAGAAAAGTGAAATTTTTGTAAATAAGATCGCAGGGAGCGATCTCTCTGATTTGGCCCGTGGTGGCCTTGGCAGCGATCTCTCTGATTTGGCCCGTGGCTACCTTAGCAGCGATCTGGCTGATTTGGCCCGTGGCGGCCTTGTCAGCGATCTCTCTGATTTGGCCCATGGCTACCTTAGCAGCGATCTCGCTGATTTGGCCCGTGGCTACCTTAGCAGCGATCTGTCTGATTTGGCCCGTGGCGGCCTTGTCAGCGATCTCTCTGATTTGGCCCATGGCTACCTTAGCAGCGATCTGTCTGATTTGGCCCGTGGTGGCCTTGGCAGCGATCTCTCTGATTTGGCCTGTGGTGGCCTTTGCTGCGATCTCTCCGATTTGGCCCGTGGTGGCCTTGTCGGCCAATTATCAAAATGCCAGTTACTGTATTTACTTCAGAGTTAGTGTATTTATTTTAAGATACAAAGTTTACCACAGAAGGTAATCTGCTAGACTATTTAGGTCAAGTTTGTAATCAGGATTTTATCTTTGTCTTCTCATCAGCCGGAGTTATTAATAGAATCACCTCCGTCAATACAGTGTGTTACCACTGTGGCCTGAAGAACTTTCAGGAGCTTGTATATCAGTACAGGAAAGATGTCCCGAGGGATCAGCTACCTCGTAAGTTTGGGTATCTTAACAATATTATCCCTAACTCTTTAGGCCCATTTGCTTACACATAACCTGAATCCTTCCTAACTCCCTAGGCCCATTTGCTTACACATAACCTGAATCCTTCCTAACTCCCTAGGTCCATTTGTTTACACATAACCTGAATCCTTCCTAACTCCCTAGGCCCATTTGCTTACACATAACCTGAATCCTTCCTAACTCCCTAGGCCCATTTGCTTACACATAACCTGAATCCTTCCTAACTCCCTAGGTCCATTTGTTTACACATAACCTGAATCCTTCCTAACTCCCTAGGCCCATTTGCTTACACATAACCTGAATCCTTCCTAACTCCCTAGGCCCATTTGCTTACTTCAAAATCCTTCACTTTAGCAAAGAGGATTTTTGAGGATTTGGGAAGGTTAGGGTTAAAGGGAAGGTACTTCATTGGCAATGATCAGATTATCATGTTAACAAATTATTATCTCCAAACTAACTAAAAGTTTGTTCAAGTGTAAACCATCCTGAGGTTTGATTTCGTAAATTTTGAAATTTTCATGTCGGCTTTACCAAAGTTGCCTACTGGCAAATTTTTGTTAAAAATAACATTTCAAAAAAACACGTGCCAGTGTTTCATTTTATATTTTAAAAATTGCACCTATCATGAAAATATTTTCACAGGTAAGGGTCTATTAAGGCTGTGGGTTTTCGGTTATTTCTGGAACCGGATACCCGAAATTGGAAATCTTCGGAACCCACGACCTCCTGCTTACTAGTGCAGACGTCTTAACCTCTCGACCACCGAGCTTGCCCGATGACAATTGGCCGGCTAGAATCCTGTACAGCAGTGGGTTCTGCGATATTTATAGGTCTATTTTGTCAATTTTTCATGTATACTCCAATGTGGAAGTAAATGTTGAATTGAACTGAATGGCAGACATTCCACATTTTGTAAACTAACTGCTGTTTCATGTTCTATATTGCAGCACAAGTCGTCACCAGACCAGACTGCCACTGGGGATATAAGTGCCGTACACAAGTCAACAAAATGAATCATGCCCAGTAAGTTAGCTCTTTCTTCAGAAACTGAAATGAAAAATATTGCAAATTAATTAACCCTAACCACCCCAAATCCATCAAAATCCTCCAAGGGGCACTTTTTTGGGGAAAACAATTAGCACTGTTGGAATTTGGTACTTTCACCTCATCAAATGGGGCAAAATTACTACCTGGGAAGAAGTACAGGCCATAAGTGCTGAATATGAAAGATCAACAAAAATGCATGATGCATTTTGAAGATAAAGGCATGTTTTCGAAAGTGCACTGATGGATTTTGGAGGATTCAGGAAAGGTTCCGAGCCAGAATACCTAGGTGGTTAGGGTTGAGGACATTTTAATATGGTTACAGAACTTTGGTAGACTCTGTATTAGCCCTCCTACAATCAGTGCAATTTTTAAAACAACCCATTCAGGCCACTCCAAGCCATTAGCTGTTGCCAGTGGCCTCCTATGGTTACCCTTCTGTGCACTGTCTACACCACTGAGATTGCAGGGTCAGGTGGTCTCCCATCGATACATTGCAGGCCATACTAATATGTTCAAACATTTACAGTGGCCTTGGGTAGCACACAGTTGATTTTGTAAGATTACTTGGAAAGGACAGCAGGCTTGTACATGTATGTACTGAAGGTTGCTCAAGAACATAATTTTGTGGATTGGAGTGGCCTCCATGTGTAGGAGGGTTAAAAAAATAAATAAATAAATAAAATTTACTTTTGATTACACTTTTGGAATTAAAGAGAAGGTACAACATTGGTAATTAACAGAAGTATTATCTAAACACTTACTTTATGTTAAGTTGGTACAAGTATGAATCATCCTGAGATATTGTTTTGTTGGAAGTGCTTTCATCTAGATAAAACAGGAACTGTTACTGAATTTACACAGGTTGATTGTTATTCTTAAAGAGGCACTCTAAGGTCAAATTCAGTTTTGTGATGCACTCATTTTCCAATAGATAGAGTCCTTATTAAAGTGTGAAAAAAATTACTAGTCTCTAACTTCACTTTAAAGTGGTGTAACATATCATTTTATTTGATACCCTTTCAGAGCGATATTTGAAACATGACATCACTATTTTCTTACGGTAAATGAGTCTGTAACATTCCATTCAGTAATTTTTTGTTTGTCAAAAAGTCAATTTCAATGCCGATTTGATCAAATATTGTGGAGATTCAGGAATGAACTGCAAATTCACCGTACAAAAATGTAGAGATCCATTTATTTGAAATGTGACGTCACTGTTGTCTTTGGATGTTAACAAATTTCACACTGGAAGGTCATCAAATAAAATGACATTTTACATCACTTTAACGTGAGGTTAGAGACTAATTTTTTTTGGTAATTTTTTCACACTTTAATAAGGACTGTAGTTATTGGAAAATCACAAAACTAAATTTGACCTTAGAGGCCCTCTTTAATAGCCTGGATGCATTCACAGACAATTCACCAAAAGTGTATACGGACCATAAGGCATGATCCCAGGCTACGCAGCAGAAAGAAAAATATTGAATATTTGAATGTCACCAACATATAGGGCTGTTAAGCTTGAGCAATAACATGATAATATCGATTGATAATAATGATAATATCGATGATAATATCGAATATCGCGATAACTTTTTTTTTATTCGATTACGATATCCAGAACCTTTCCAAGTTACCAAGATATCGGCAAATCGCGATTAAACAAAATATTTTGCAATTTTTTTTTTTTTTTGTGAGTCGAGTCAGAAATTCCATGGTCACAAAATTAGGCCAGTCTTTTCAGCTTTCGGAAATGAGAAAGAAATGCGAACTACTTCAAAAGTACATACACACTATGCAAACGGATTTGCCAATGTCCATGGTGTGTGCATGAACAATGTGATTACACGTATCTCTCGGCTAAGTGCTCACAATTTATTGTGACGCTTGTAGAGGGGTGGTTATCCTGTGGATAACGCGTGGTTATTGGCTCTCATGCAGTCATACGTGAATGAAAACAAATAATCATGACTCTATCAAAAATTGTGATATTTGTTTGACAGTGCATCGTGGATGAAAAAAAACTTGATATCGCCCAAGGTTATGTAGGGCTTGATAGTTCAGTTGGTACAGTAATCCGGAGGTTAAACGCTTCAAATCAAACTTACTTTGTCTTCATTCTTCTCAGCCAAAATATATATATCTTCAATGATCATTCTTTTATTTTCCACCAGGAATTTCAACCACATATGTGAGCAGACAAGATTCTAAAAATCATTCATGTCAAGCAAGCCAGCAAAGTGCCAAGTAAGCTAGCATGTCATGATCTTTCACTTTCAAATTAAAGCAATGATTACACCTTGGTAATTTCCACACAAAAATAAAAAATGTATATATCAAAAGCTTACTAGGTGCAAATGGTGTAATGTCCCTTGAAATACGTTTGTCTGAACTGCATTGATGTCTACTAGGCCTGTGATGGGTACCAGGGTTTGCGGGTACCCGTGTTAGCTGGTACCCTATCGTTGAGTTTAATACAATTTCAGAAACCGATTGTTAGTCTTTGTAACATTTCAGAAACGGAATGTCGGTCTTTGTAACATTTCAGAAACGGAATGTCGGTCTTTGTAACATTTCAGAAACGGAATGTCGGTCTTTGTAACATTTCAGAAACGGAATGTCGGTCTTTGTAACATTTCAGAAACGGAATGTCGGTCTTTGTAACATTTCAGAAACGGAATGTCGGTCTTTGTAACATTTCAGAAACGGAATGTCGGTCTTTGTAACATTTCAGAAACGGAATGGCATGTCTTTGATGAATACCGATCTGCCACGTTTATAATAAGGTTTCAAGTACTTTGTTTTTATTTCATAAAATTCATAACAATAATAAATTATAAATTGTTGGTTTGTTATTATTTTTTATGAACGTAATGGTGATGAACAAAGGGAAATAAATGCCACTGTCTTGTGATGTGTTAGGCTTATGCATCAAGCAAGGAATTATCGAGAGCAGCGGCAACAAGGTGGAAATCCGTTTTTCCCCAATTTTTTGCTGGTACCCCGGGAACCAGACCAGGTACCCAGTTCCATAATTACCTGTGGATGCATAGCACTAATGTCTACTAATTTCTTTCAAACATCTCTTGTTTGTTGCACTATTGAAATACAAAAAAATGGAAAATATTTCTTGTATAGAATGTGTAGCTGCAATGAAGTACAAAACCATGGCAGCCAAGGGTTATTTTCAGAATGCTTGTTGTTTTTCGTTTTCAGTAAATAGCTGTCTGTGCCCCAAGTTTCCCCCACAGAAATAAACATTTTTCAGAGAACCAGTGGCTTCCAAGTGCTTCTAAGGATTTGAAGACTTGAAAATGTTATATACATGGATAAATTTCTTCTTCAAATTTGCAACAATCCGTGATTTTTTGCATTTTCCAAACAAACATTTTTGAAAATAAAGTTTGTACAAAGTTTGTTAGAATTTGTATTAAATCAGATTGGACAAAGTTGGATGAAAGAGGGCGCTGTTATATCCAATGAAAGAGGGCGCTGTTAGAACTCATCATAGCATTGCAGTTGTTTTTTATTTCAATGCAATTCTTTCACTGAAATGGCTGCCGTTAGCAGGCTTCCAGTACTATGCACAGCATAAATCACGATCAACTACTGTTGCTCTATATGATTTCTTCTGTAATTCTGTAAAGAAAAAGTGGCCAATGTATTTTCGTAATGTAAGAAGATTGTTGTTGGAGCCATTCCATGTGAAGGAGGCGTGGCTTATGCTGCAATGATGTCACACTGACCAAGCGGATAGTGTAATCCTATTGGTCAATCTGTATTGTTTGAATGACAGTCTGGGTTAGTGTAGAGAGCCTTCATTTTTAGTCATTTCATCAGAATTGACTGCAAGATTGTAATCATCAATATTATAAAGTGCACTGAAATAGAAATCTTCTGTTTATTTGAAACAGTTGGAGAAAATGGGGATTTTTTGTTGCTGTTTTGCACCACTCTGACAAAGGGTTAGGGTAATACATATCATCACATGACTCTGTTGTCTTTTTGTCTGGGTCAATTCACTGATCATTCTGCTGATGACATCATACCAAAGTATCAATTCACTGATCACTCTGCCAATGACGTCATATTAAAGTATCAATTCACTGATCATTCTGCTGATGACACCATATCAAAGTATCAATTCACTGATCATTCTGCTGATGACATCATACCAAAGTATCAATTCACTGATCACTCTGCCAATGACGTCATATTAAAGTATCAATTCACTGATCATTCTGCTGATGACACCATATCAAAGTATCAATTCACTGATCATTCTGCCCACAAGTATCAATTCACTGATCATTCTGCTGATGACATATCAAAGTATCAGTTCACTGATCATTCTGCCCACAAGTATCAATTCACTGATCATTCTGCTGATGACATCATATCAAAGTATCAATTCACTGATCATTCTGCTGATGACATTATATCAAAGTGTCGGTTCACTGATCATTTTGCCGATGACATCATATCAAAGTAACAGTTCACAGATTGTCCTGCCGATGAAATCATATCAGAGTATCAATTCACTGATCATTCTGCAGATGACATCATATCAAAGTATCAATTCTCTGATCATTCTGTCAATGACATCATATCAAAATATAATTGTGGTCAGTGTCTCTGTGGTTTTGCAGGGACTATTCAAACCAGATTCCTGCCCAAATTGCAAATGAAATGTTTTGATTTCTACTAGTGACAAGCTTACCCACGCTGTACAGATGAAACATATATGGGCTTTCAAATTCAGGAAACCTCTGAAAAGGTCAACATTTACATGAGGAAGATATATCTATGCAACTTTAACACTGTACTTAAAACCTAAAATTAACACAAATCTTTAAATATTGTAATAAAATAATTTATATTTTGAATTATTAGGTTTGTATGCATATGTATACTATATGTCTACTACAATGTTAGTATCATTTTTAATGTTTGGATTTATTTTTAATATTTAGAATAGAAACTATAAACAAATATTATATCCTCTGTGAAAGATGTGTTCAAGTCTGTTTCTTTAAACCTGTCTTCCATAAAAAGATATACATTTGCAGTTTACAAAATCACAAATACTAAATTGTATCTAATTATCCATCTAATCTGAACATGTAAATACATGGCAAAAATAAACAATTGAAGGGGGAGAATATTTGAAAAATCAAAACAATTATGGCTTTTTGATATGCTCAAATCAATCTAAACTTGCAGTACATATCCAGTCTCTGGGGAAACACAACTTGATAAACTACTTTTAAGAAATCGTTTACGTACACTTTTGGGTGGTTTTCATGCAGAAGTGCAACCAAAAATGTCCATTATTTTTTCATTGTTTTTATGCTTCATTGTTTTAAATTGTATACCCATATGCTACCCCAGGCAATTTTGCCACGAAGGTCTATAATGTGAAAACAATAAATTTTAATTAGCAATAAATTATATTTGAGATAAAACGGCCTTACTTACAAAACTAAACAAATTGTCCACGGATATACCACCGAAATATAAGATTGTATTATGACCTCTGCAGCTGTTGCCTGCTACAGCTCGACAGAGGGCGCTGTAGTTCTAAACAAGTGATGTCACGTGTAACATCATGCCATGATAATACATTTTAGAGGTGGGATCAAGTTTTGGCAAGCAATGAAATAAAGGAATGTCTTAAGAATAACTTGGAAGGAAATTGTTTATTACGTTTTCAGACCCTCAAAACAAAACAAAATATTAATTGTAATAGGGCCTATGAGTTATTATAGACCGGTACTTGTTTAAATCATTACTGTTTTCATTTCTAAGACCGAGGGAGATTAAAATTATTGCTCATCTAATGAATACAATATGCTATTAACGGGACCCATTTTCTTCCCCATACAAACTCAGAAAAATATCCTTGAACCGCCAATAAATGTATATATGTTTAAGATGCCCAACAATAACAAACACATTTGGTCACCATCCATGTTCACATTGCTATTTAATGGTACACCGACCTGTGATTTCCCAGGATTTTTCCTGATTTCAGGATTTTTTTACAAAAAGAAGTAGCCACCAAGGAAAGAAAGAAGTAGCCTATATTGTGTCAAAACCTCTAGTTTCTTGTTTGTTGGGATGTGGAGAGTCTAAATCTTCCAAAATTAAACATCCAGGAGGTTCAGGGGGCATTGTCCTGTAGATCAAAGGGAGACCCAGGCCCGCTACCCATTTTTCAGGATTTTTTACTTTTGTCAAATCACACCCCCTGGGTACATCAAACAAACCATGACATCTGTGTCCTCACTGCGAATTTATGATTTTCTAATTTAAAAAAAAAACGATGTTTAATTTCCTCTTGGGTTGTAACATATAGGATCTCCTTCACCTACGTGCTCATTGAAGAACCCACCTGATAGTCACATGGGCGGATCCAGAACATTTTTAGGGGGGGGCTGAGAATCAAAAACAATTATTTTTCAGTACTACAAAAATTACAATGAACTAATCAAAGGGAGAGAAAAACAAAGAACAGTGAGGGGGAAATGAGAGTGCGTTCTCCCCTCCCCTCTCTCTCTCTCTCTCTCTCTCTCTCTCTCTCTCTCTCTCTCTCTCTCTCTCTCTCTCTCTCTCTCTCTCTCTCTCTCTCTCTCTCTCTCTCTCTCTCTCTCTCTCTCTCTCTCTCTCTCTTTCTCTCTTTCTTTTTTTTTTTTTTTTTTACGATTTTAGGGGGGGGGGGGCTACAGCCCCCTTAGCCCCCACTGTATCCGCCAATGAGTCAGGTTGTCTTGCCATTCCAGACGTATATCGCCAGTGGTTTTATTTGCTATTCTGACATTTCCAGCACATCAATATTCACATTGTATAGTATTTGGTAAAGAACGCTCAGTTCAACTACCCAGTTTTCATAAAATATATAGGCTTAACTGTGACTAGGCTTAATCATAAAACTTAACTGTGAAAGTTTCATCGCGATATAAGCCCGTATGTTTTTGTGAAAAACAACGAAAACTGATACATGTTTATTATGCCCTATGTTTTTATGTTTTATGAAGTTGCCGGATGATGACTTCTGGAGTGTCGTGGCCGAGCGGGCTAGCTTACCGGACTCAAGCTCTGGTGTTAGCAGCAGAATGTGGGTTCGAATCCCGGCCGTGACACTTGTGTCCTTGAGCAAGACACTTAACCATAATTGATTCTCTCCACCCAGGGGTTAAATGGGTACCTGTGAGGGCAGAGTTGGTTGATTAGCCATATATTATTATGTCATATTAACTTTTGTAAGCGCCATGAGCCTCTTGGGAATGGCGCATGATAAATACTTGTTGTAATGTAATGTTATATGCGCTGTAATGGCAGCAATTGAGTTGTATACTCCCCAGGGAGCTGAGATGGTTTCAGGAATGATTTATGAGCCTTATGAGCAGGGGTAATAATATAATGCGCCTTGAGCACCACTCAGTTGGTGGATACGTGCGCTATATAAGTCCACACATTATTAATATTATTATTATTATTATTTTCAAAAATTCAAAATTCGACTTTACAATTCCTTTGTGATCTTATAAACATATTTCATTTGAAAGGATTTGTTTCCATTTTATTAAAAGAATTGAGCAGTGTTTCGAATAGTGTTTTATTAACTGTAGGCCTATATGATGTTTTTTTATATGTGTACCAGATGTTGTGCCACAGGTCTGTGGATCACAGTATTTGTTAATTTCTTTGGGTTTTTTTTAATGAAATTTTTTTATTTTCCGTTTTATTCAGGCCTGTGATTCCTCAGGATTTTTCCTGATTTCAGGTTTTTTTTTACAAATCGCTCTTTGCCTCAAAATGTTCTTGAAAGAAGAGAAGTAGCCACCAAGGAAAGAAAGAAATAGCCTATATTGTGTCCAAACCTCTAGCCTCTTGTTTGTGGGGATGTGGAGAGTCTGTAAAGGAGGTTCAATGGGGCTTTGAACTCTAGACCAAAGGGAGACCCAGGCCCGCTACCCATTTTCAGGATTTGTTTACTTTTGTCAAGTCACACCCCTGTTTATTTATTTATTTATATTTTTGTGCCACAGGGCCATCCGGTAGTATTGTCCTGGTTTTATTGTTCTTGGTTGCCGACTGAATAAATAATGCTAATTATAAAACAAAAATATCCAGAAATAGTCGGTAAAATTACGAAAAAAACACAGGCGATATAATACATCTTTAACCCTAACCTTCCCAAATCCTCCCAAATCCTCTTTGCTAAAATGAAGGATTTTGAAGGATTGAGGTTACATGCTACATGCTTTTTGCTAAAGTGAAGGATTTTGGAGGATTGGGGTTATTAGGCAGACTTGCCTTTCCATGGTACATGTACATCCATGCTTGTTGTAGTGATTGCAAGGTCAGTGCTTGGGTCAGTGGACACTGTTTATTGCTCCATGCATGCAGGGAGGGTCCCTGGCCATGTACATGTGTTACATATTAGAAACACATGTGTGCATACATGTCATGTGCTTGCTTTACTACTGAAGGATTTTGGAGGATTCAGGTTATATGTAAGCAAATGGGCCTAGGGAGTTAGGAAGGATTCAGGTTATGTGTAAGCAAATGGGCCTAGGGAGTTAGGAAGGATTCAGGTTATGTGTAAGCAAATGGGCCTAGGGAGTTAGGGTGTGCGTTTGAATTAATCCTCCCATGAGCAGACATCCTGTGTTGACTTCAGCGACAGAGCCGCGATATATAAATAACCTCAGCAATACAATACAGCAATTATAAAAGCATCTGCCATTATTGTCTATTTTTAGATCAAGATGAAATTGGGTCTCGTCAAGTTTACAGTATACCGTATACACACCATGCATCCGATCGAGTAGGCCCCGATCGTATTGAAGATTGTTATTAAGGTCTAACACCTGCTCACATATCTCACTATTTCATTTCAATCATCGGCTCTGCATGTAGAAATATTCATAGAAAGAAAATAAGCGAACATTGTGGTTGGCCCTAACTGACCTGCTACTTAAAGTTAAAGATAAGGTACATGATTGGTAATTCAAACATAACCAAATGATCGAGTTTTAATTTAAAACTAACTTTTAGGTGTAAAGCTGATGATAATATCAGTCTTCCCTAAAAAAAAATTTTTATTAAAGAAAGGCAGTGGCGTAACTAGGATCCAATTTTCAAGGGCCACTAGGGGGTGCACCACTTTTTATAATAATAATAAATAATAATAATGTCGGGCATTTTAAAGCGCTTTTAAACAAGGTATCAAAGCGCTGTACATTATTACCCCCTGCTCATCAGGCGCATAAATCATTCCAGAAACCATCTCAGCTCCCTGGGGAGTATACAGCTCAATTGCTGCCACTTCGGCGCATATAGGTCTAATCAAACACAACAACCAACTCTGCCCTCACAGGTACCCATTTACTCCTGGGTGGAGAGAAGCATTTATGGTAAAGTGTCTTGCTCGAGGACACAAGCACCACGATCGCGGTTGGGATTCGAACCCACGTTCTGACGACTCGGCCATCAGAACACAAATCCGATGCACTAAACCGCTCGACCATGGCACTGGGGGGGACGGTCAATACTTGAACATTTTGTATCCTGCAGCCTCAAATGGAGACCTATTTTTCAAAATTCTGAATGGGGGGCACCCGGGGGCACAGACCTCGGCGGGGGGGGGGGCACGTGACCCCCGTGGCCCCCATAGTTACGCCACTGAAGAAAGGTGACATCATTTATTGCCAATTATGTTTATTTGAAATTAGAGTACTCTTTCCTAAATTACACGACAAAGTATCAGACCTGTGCTTTCTCAGGATTTTTTTTTTTTACAAATCTCCCTTTGCCTCAAACTTTTCTTGAAAGACGAGAAGCAGCCACCAAGGAAAGAAAGAAGTAGCCTGTAATTGTGTCCAATAGTTTCTTGTTTGTGGGGATGTGGAGAGTATGTAAATCCTCCAAAATTAAACATCCAAAAGGTTCAGGGGGGCTTTGCCCTCTAGACCAAAGGGAGCCCCAGGCCCGCTACCCATTTTTCAGGATTTTTTTGGTGTAATTTTTGTCAAATAACTACCGCTGAATTATAGAAGCTGAAACGTTCACAGGTTGCTCGTTAAATGTATATTCTGATTCAAAGAGAATAGACTGACTCGTCAGTTTTGTCAATTATTACACTTTAATTAATAACGGGATATATAGTACATCACGTTTCTGTCCTACAGCTACAGCAGGGTCTTTATTTATAAGGCAAAATGACTCGAAATTAATCAATTATCATATGAAAATGTCCAGACTTTGTATTGACCTGTATGTACAAACCAGGATATAGTCAACTCGGAGGAAAAAACCTTGATGTCACGTATGGAAAGTAATGGGTTGAAAAAGTAATTAGCATGCGTGTCCATGACACGCGAGACATAGCTTTGAAATTGATATGTCGAAATAAAGTAGGTCTATGCCCAAAATATGTATTTTTTTTATTACAAAAAGCCATTCATGTCCTTGTCGTGTCTGAGTCTTTGTCTATCATTGGGGCAGACTTGTATGACTCATGACTTGGACTCGGACTCCAGTCCGACTCGAGTCACATTTTTGGTTACTCGCACTCAGTCATGATTAACAATGACTCGAACTCGGACTCGATAGCAAAATGCCCAATAATCACTATTTAAAAATATAAAAAAATAAAAAAAATAAAAAAAAAATAAAAAAATAGTGTTTTAGTCTTGTTATTTAATTTAAACAATGCGAACAGTTTTATAAAATGTATACCGTGCATCCTATTCCATTGTAGTGCGATCGGAATCGCTTATACGCAGCGGCCGCATGAAAACAAAGTGAGTCTTGCAGAAATTGATTACAATAATCAGTCAGGATGCAAAACATTTTCGGCACACAAGAACTGCTATTGTACACTCACGATGACCCATTAATAAAACATCTCTTCAGAAAGAATATGACGTGTTGTGTAATACCATCTGGTCCTTGCTGTATGGTAATACCAATATTAAGGTAATATGTATATTACCTCTTTAGAAAGAATAGGAAGTTTTGTGTCCTATACCTATTGTGCTAAATATGAATTAAATTGTTGGCAAAATGGAAAATAAATGTGTGACATTGTCAAAAACTTTTTAAAAAATAAATAAATAAAGAAAGAAGAAAAAAATGATAACTTATAGAAACCCGACATGCCTGTGATTTCTCAGGATTTGCCCTGATTTCAGGATTTTTTTACAAATGTCCCTTTGCCTCAAAACTTTCTTGAAACAAGAGAAGTATAGCCACCAAGGAAAGAAAGAAGTAGCCTGTATTGTGTCCAAACCTCTAGTTTCTTGTTTGTGGGGATGTGGAGAGTCTGTAAATCCTCCAAAATTAAACATCCAGGAGGTTCAGGGGTCTTTGTCCTCTAGACCAAATGGAGACCAGGCCTGCTACCCATTTTTCAGGATTTGTTACTTGTAAAATCACACCCATGGCCAAGTGACCCTTGTTGTAGTACTGTACCCATGTACACTTTCTTGTACTCTTACCATGAACATGTACTCAACTACAAGACTGTTTGGTATAAACCAAATGAATAGGCCTACTATGATCCATTGGCATAGCTGTAGGCTTTTAGTCAATAGCACATAGACACATAGACACATAGACCTTCTTGTTTAAAAAGAAGACCCGAGTGCTAGCAACTTGCAATCCTAATGTGCTGTTGTCTTAATGAGATTGTATAATCTTTCCTTAACAAAAGGATATCCCATGGCCGGCAGAAGAATGGCTATGATATTAAAATTAGTATGTTCTCATAAAAACTGCCGAAGAAACACAAAAATGTTAGGCCTAAGATTTTTATTTTATTAAGCAGGTACAATCAACAATAATTGAAACATTTCGAAATTTAGCAGCAATTTAAACATAATTAAGAACATACATAGGTGTTTAAATACTATTTGCAAATAATAGTTTATAAAAATAAAACAACGCCCATGCAGGATGTTAATTCTACACTTTCTCAGAGTACATGAAATTCTGTCACTGAACAAACTCTTCAAACAGTTCACGCAAAACTTCTGTTTTCAAAGTGTAACAATGCCCACAAAATGAACGTCTACCATTGGACTTGAGATTTTAGTGTGTACCAATCAAAAGAAAGGTGAAGCCGGGAAACCCCCCATGCCACTCCCATCTCCCCCTTTCCACTCACATCTTCCCTTGCCACTCCCATCTTTCCCCTTGCCACTCCCATCTTCCCCTTTGCCACTCCCATCTTGCCACTCCCATCTCCCCTTGCCACCCCCATCTACCCCCTTGCCACTCCCATCTTCCCCTTGCCACTCCCATCTTCCCCTTTGCCACTCCCATCTTCCCCTTGCCACCCCCATCTTCCCCCTTGCCACTCCCATCTTCCCCTTGCCACTCCCATCTTCCCCTTTGCCACTCCCATCTTCCCCCTTGCCACTCCCATCTTCCCCCTTGCCACTCCCATCTTCCCCCTTGCCACTCCCATCTTCCCCTTGCCACTCCCATCTTCCCCCTTGCCACTCCCATCTTCCCCCTTGCCACTCCCATCTTCCCACTCGCCACTCCCATCTTCACCCTTGCCACTCCCATCTTCCCCCTTGCCACTCCCATCTTCCCCCGTGACACTCCCATCTTCCCCCTTGCCACTCCCATCTTGCCACTCCCATCTTCCCCTTGCCACTCCCATCTTCCCCTTGCCACTCCCATCTGCCCCCTTGCCACTTCCATTGCGAATTTGCGATTAACCTCAATCCCTAATATCCAGTGAGACTCCTTGTATACCAGACAATAGGCATAATCAACTGTAAAAACATTCCGGGCCTGAACAAACACACAGAACCTTGTGCAGTGTGACCTTTGACCTCACATGTGAAAATTTAATATCAACTCAGTCTGGAATGTGTTAAAACTGAAATTAATTTGGTGGAAATGCATTGATTTTTCTGTTATTGTATTTTTAGTTTTATGATATATTTCTTGAAAACTAAAGAATTAAGATGAATGTACGTAACTAAATACTAATGTTGTACCTTCCCTTTCATTAATTAATTTTATATTACGTATCAGTATGTTATGACTATTTCATCGGTGATTCCCAGCAACTTTGAATTTTAAATTTAAATATTTTACAAAATAGTTTCAAAAACAAATAAATAAATAAAATAAATAAATAAATAAATGAATACATACAAATTAAAAAACATGTCTCTGGTGCATATTAAGATAAATTTAACAAATAAAGGGGTTGATTTTTTTGGGAAAAAAATGTGTTAGATTTGATTGTAATCTGACTTTCCATTTAAAGTGTTAGGCCCCCAAAATGAGTCTCTTGTTTCTGGTCATCGGTCGGCTTCAAAATCGGTGCAATCTTTTTTGATAGGCCGACATGGATACGCGGGCACCAAATTTCCCATACACAAAGTATGGTGGCTAAGAGAGGCCTCACAGATCGGGCAAACGTTAATATCCCTATGTGAAAAGGTCGATTAAAACACAGCGAGGCAGAAATTCAATCGATCCAGCAATTTTGGCTGCAATTGGACATTGTTTCATATAGCAACAACAATAAATAAAATGCTGACGCGCGGGTCTGAGGCGAAACCAGAACTCAGAGACTTTTGTTTCCCTTAACATCCAGTTGTCCACACTCTGAACACGTAGGGCCTTCGATTCATTCCTGAATTGTACGGTATAGGCCTACTCGGTATACGTAATAATGATGATGATGATGATAACGATAACGTATCCACCAAACTGGTGCTCAAGGCGCATTACATTATTACCAGACACATAAATCATTCCTGAAACCATCTCAGCTCCCCTGGGGAGTATACAGCTCAATTGCTGCCATTTCAGCGCATATGGGCTAATCAAACACAACAACCAACTCTGCCCTCACGGGCACCCATTTATCCCTGGGTGGAGAGAAGCAATTATGGTAAAGTGTCTTGCTCAAGGACACAAGCACCCCGGCCGCGGCTGGGATTCGAACCCACATTCTGACGACTCAGCCATCAGAACACAAATCCGATGCACTAAACCGCTCGACCACGGCACTCCATGTGAACACAACGTAATGTGTACGGGCAAATCCGGTGCACTAAACCGCTCGACCATGGCACTCCATGTGAACACACCGTAATGTGTACGCGGCGCGATACCTTTTAGAATTGTCATTATCTTAATGCTGTTTTAAAGTACCGTACTTGTATAATTAATTCACCGAATCCCCAGTATTTCAGATTTAAAAAAAATAATAGTAAATAATTCAGAAGCAAAACCTTTCAGTATACAAGTAATTAACGGCTGTGGATTTTAATTTTTAAAAGAAAACAAATATACACGTTTCCGTTTTTAGAATATAAATACATATATGGGTGAGTGTACAGGGACCCATCAGCAGTATTGGACACCATTGATATCGCCATTTACTTAGTAGAAGCAACACTCGCCCACGACGCTCACGCGTCCACATAAAAACATCGATAATATCATGACTTGAATCAATCTCTTGTTATTATAAACTGCACTCTCGCCAACGCAAATCGTATTCCTTTCTCTATTTTTGGCATTAAATTTAATTTGGCATTTAATTTAGTGTATTTGTTAAAAGGGAAGGTACAAAATTGCTAAGTAATTAGGCCTACTAGATAATCCAATTAACCAATTATTATTGTATGGGTATTAGTAATCATGATGAGAAATTATTTCGTTTGAAGTGCTTTCATCTAAGAGAAAACAGGAATGGTTATGTCAAATTAACACAAAGTAACCGTCTCTAAAACGTGATAAAACTTTCACACGTTTGTTGTATGATAGATTCGTCAACAACAAGATTTGTTGAATTGAACGTACGTTACCTAAAAACAATCTGTTTTTAACTCGTATAAAGATAAAAAGGAAAACAGTTATTTAAAACAAAATTTACATCAGAACTTCTGATGTAAAAATGCTTTTGAAAAGCATGGTTTTACCCTAGAAATAAATTCAGTTCAATTCATTTTATTACATAATTACCTGCACGTTTATTTATTATTTATTTATTTATTTTTTATTTAAACTATCTTTAACGAGGGTAAATCATCCAGCAGAGTTGGTCATTTGGGGCCCTCACTATAATGCTTCAAGTAATGTGCCTCTTGTTCAATGGCATCTCAATTTCTCAATTTTAGACCTTTAGGCCTTTATTTCCTTCAAACAGAATACCAGGTTTGGCCTACTTGAAAAGACAAATTTCCTCTTGAGTTGAAGAATCACTGTCCTTTTATGATTTATGCTGAAAGGCATTGAACAAACGTGTTTATCAATGGCGTAAACACATGCCTACATTATGGGATTGGCTTTGCACAAGGGACGGCTTGATGCTGAGCCTATTTCCTTTCCCTTTTTTCTGTAGCGTAATAATATGCCTGCAATAATGTAAGGCGCTTCCGTATAGATTACACTGACCGATAGGGTAACAAATGTTAAGCGTATTTTTTTTAGAGGTGATGTTTCTTACATACAATCATGTGCAATGCTCACTAGGACGCCAAAGTGCGCTATAGCGTCAAAACATTTGCTGAATATTCAGCGCTATAGAGGGAAATACAGATACGATGTGATGCGACGGAGCGGATACTACAATTTAGTTGGACGATGTTTTACTTCTAAACATTCGGGGCGCCCCCTGTGTTTATCTTTAGCCTCAGGGCAGGCACGAGTTTGTATGTTTAAATGTCAAGTTTGTTTAACATCTTGTACATTAACACTGGCTGATAGTAATAATACTATTAATACTACAATGCTTACAGAACATAAATTTATGAGGGAAAACAAATCTAGGCCCACTATTTTTAAAGCCGCGCCGGCCGGCCGAGCATGTAAATTTACCGTACTTAATTGTGGGTGTGTTTGTGTGTTTTCCCCCTCGCCATCCTGGATCGCCCATGTACTTTCAGATCCATAAAACAAATAGGAATGGATAAGAATTGATATAGGCCTGTACTTAAAATTACCAGTAGGAAACCAGTATGCAGACTGTTCGTCAAAATAGCAGAGGTTTAATTTGATGACTTTCATTGGCAGCACTGCTTCTTTTTGTCCGCAGTAGTTCACTAGAGGGCGCTGTTGAAGTTAAAGATGTGATGCCATGTGTCTCGCATCATCTATAAAGGTTAGGCCATGCCTACTCGTTCATGTTTCTTCATCAGCCGGTAACACACACCGAACATTCACGGGTTGTAACCACCGAAGACAGCAAGACACACATTTGGCATTTATCTATATATGTTAAGAACCCACGAACCTAATGCTATGCTGATATCATCAAGGCCTATCCGGAACATTATAGTATTGTTTTGTTTTTGCCAATTTCATTGTGATTGGAGCATCTGAGTTTTTCACCCAGGCATCGCGCAACTCCCCCGCATTCTACAATCTCACCTGGAGTATTGACTGAATACAGCAGGCTCTCTGCCTATCAGATCAGTTTATTTATAGCGTACCAGTGCTGCAGGGAGTTGTCTGCCTACTGCTGAAGGATTTATTGAGACTAGTTAAAGGACTTGATAACTCCAAAGAATCCGGGATCACAGAAAGCATCATTTTGTGAGGTACGTGTTATCTGATCAGTGTAAAAATCCTAAGTGATTTTTTTTTCTTCGTTGTCACCGTAGAATGAGATTATTAATGAATTCGTTGCAGCTAATTTAAACTGAAATTTTTAATTGTTTCGCCAATTAACTTGAGGGAGTATTTTCTGAATGCTAGTGTGTTATTGGAATCAGGCCTATATGTCGAATAGTAACTTATCAGCAATTTATTTATTCAGTTTTTATTTGTTAATTTATTTTAATCATGTTTTTTGTTTTATCACCGAGCGCGCAAAATACCATACGTTTTTGTGTGTGCTGTCTTTTTTGGCAGCGTGCCACCCTCCTAATCGAGATCGTGGATCCGCCCCGAAAGTTTCGGTTTAACGGTTAAACGGTTAACAAAGTAACCGGTAACTCCTAGCAATACTTTATCATAAGCCATTGACAAAACAATTGGCGTGATATTTTAGTAAGCAGCATTGTCATTGTGCTATATAAGGTACCGGTACTTGTATAATTAATTCACCCAAGTTTTTAAATGGCTATAGGTATAGTATTGTGGTTAACACGCCCGCATCTCCTGTGAAAGGTACCGACTCCTCCACAGATTTTTTTTTGTTATTTTATAATTTTCAATTACAACAAGTAATTTAGAAGCAAATCCATTCTGTATCCTTTAAATTTACGGATGTGGAAACATTTTTTAATTAAAGGAAAGATAAGTCCAAAATTCAGTTTTAAATACAAATGCATTTAATAATAGGAGTGTACAATGGCAATTCTGCACTGCAGAAAAAACAACCGCGACCGGACGCACAGTAAGAAGTAATTAATTGAATAAATTAATTAATTCCGCAGTATGATAAATTCATTACTGATCAAATAACGGCACTTGTGTGCAACCGTTCGGTCAATCATGGTTGTGAAAGATCTCATTGGAAAGTGATTACTTGCCTTTTTGCAAGACAAAAGTATAATTATTGGAAACGAAATGAGGGGGAAAATAGCAAAAAAGAAATCCACGAAATATGCGTCTTTAATTCATTGATACATGCAGTAAACATCCATCCACGGAGTCCTTCACCAATATTTCTCGCTCCCGCCGCGCTGTGGTTTATTTATAGATACAAATGTTCACAATAAATATATTTAGCCAGAACGACTGTTTTGAGTGGTTTATTTATAGACATATGTATTTTCCCAAGAAATATATTTGGCCAGAATGACTGCTTTGAGTGTTATCATTGTACAGTGCTAACATCCGAACTATGAAGGCCTTGAATTTTCCCTTTGAAAATGGCCATTAGAAAATGTGCATGTCTATGGGAAACATATCACGGGGAATGGGTGTCCTTGCTTCCATTGTCTCGGCAACGTTCAAGGACTACTACTAAAATAATTAGTTTCAGAATACGTTTACATATTCGTTTGTTTTACCCATTCTGACCCTCTTTTTCGGCCCACAAAGAATATGTCCAAACAAATATGGAAACGCACTGCAGTTTCATGTTATTAAGCGTTTACAGAAATTGAGTAAATCAGTTGAACACACTTGTTTATGTAAAATTGAGCAAATTGTTGGAAATAGAGTTGCCTGCATTTTGCTGTAAATTTACATGTTTTTTTTTACAATGTAATATCAGAATATTAATAATGATTAAATTAATAATGAGATTTTTAAAGGGGAATGTACAACATTGATGATGTTGGGGGGAAAATGTGGATAGTCCTATGCATATATTTCCTTTGAATTAAGACATACATTACACACAGGCACACAGCTCAATATGGGGTCATGGTCATGAGAAAAGTGTGAAAAGGCATTGACAATCTTTACACACAAAAAACACACATGGCGGAGTTAGGGGCAGTATCGTCACGATCAGAGTATGGACTTTCATCAGGGCATGGAATCGATGACCTAGTTCAAGATGAACACAGTGACTGAAACCTTCTGGCTCATTTATGCAGCAGCATCGGTTATATGACCTTATCATGTGGGGTATTACTTTTCAGTCACTGACTTAACCCTAACTCCCTAGGCCCATTTGCTTACACATAACCTGAATCCTTCCTAACTCCCTAGGCCCATTTGCTTACACATAACCTGAATCCTCCAAAATCCTTCAGTATAGTAAAGTAAGCACATGACATGTATGCACACATGTGTTTCTAATCTGTGGTACATGGCCAGGGACCCTCCCTGCATGCATGGAGCAATAAACAGTGTCCACTGACCCAAGCACTGACCTTGCAATCACTACAACAAACATGGATGTACATGTACCATGGAAAGGCAAGTATGCCTAATAACCTCAATCCTCCAAAATCCTTCGCGCATGTAACCTCAATAATCCTTCACAATCCTTCACTTTGGATTTTGGAGGATTTGGGAAGGTTAGGGTTAATCTAAAACTAGCACCCCGATTCATTCCATGCCCTGTGTTGATCGTGACCCATACTGTCCGTTTCATGCATGCCCTATGTAGATATTCTTTTGTTCTCGTGTAGTTAAGAAAAAACACACATTCAAAACATGGCCATTTGCACTGAAGATTCTTTTTCGAGCGGATTTTGTCTCCGTCTTTCCCTTCAATAATCTACTTGGCCATTTTTCGACAAAAACGACATATATATATATATATATATATATATATATATATATATATATATATATATATATATATATATATATATATATATATATATATATATATATATATATATATATATACATATATATATATATATATATATATATATATATATATATATATATATATATATATATATATATATATATATATATATATAGATGATGATCGCATAACGCGTGAAACTCGGAGTTACAACTACCAGCGTTCCACTAGTTTTACTACAAGTATAGATATAGATATAGATATACACTGTATATATATATATATATATATATATATATATATATATATATATATATATATATATATATATATATATATATATATATACACACAAAAGGTCCACATAACGTCTCAAGAACGTGTATATAGGATACGGTATGTAAACACCAATTCACTTGGAGCATACAACTTGTTTAAAATGTGGTAGGTCTATATTTTATCAAGTTTTCACTGTATTGAAAATACTACAGACGAAAAAAATTATTACTGATAATAATAACAGGATAATTGATAATTTTTACCTTTATCATTTTTTCACATCCTTATAATAATAATAATAATAATAATAATGTGTGGACTTATATAGCGCACGTATCCACCAACTGAGTGGTGCTCAAGGCGCATATTATTACACCTGCTCATAAGGCTCATAAATCATTCCTGAAACCATCTCAGCTCCCTGGGGAGTATACAGCTCAATTGCTGCCATTACAGCGCATATAGGGCTAATCAACCAACTCTGCCCTCACAGGTACCCTGGGTGGAGAGAAGCAATTATGGTTAAGTGTCTTGCTCAAGGACACAAGTGTCACGGCCGGGATTCGAACCCACATTCTGCTGCTAACACCAGAACTTGAGTCCGGTAAACTTGTAATATATAATTTTAAAATTAGGAAATACAAGTGCTGTAGGCCTATACCTTCCCTTACAAAATTACTGAATTTTTACATGAAAACTACTTTGACGACAATTTGTTAAATGTAGGCCTACCAATCAATCATCCTGGAGTGGAGTGTCGTGGCCGAGCGGTCTAGCTTACCGGACTCAAGTTCTGGTGTTAGCAGCAGAATGTGGGTTCGAATCCCGGCCGTGACACTTGTGTCCTTGAGCAAGACACTTAACCATAATTGCTTCTCTCCACCCAGGGGTTAAATGGGTACCTGTGAGGGCAGAGTTGGTTGATTAGCCCTATATGCGCTGTAATGGCAGCAATTGAGCTGTATACTCCCCAGGGAACTGAGATGGTTTCAGGAATGATTTATGAGCCTTATGAGCCTGATGAGCAGGGGTAATGATATAATGCGCCTTGAGCACCACTTAGTTGGTGGATACGTGCGCTATATAAGTCCACACATTATTATTATTATTATTATCCTGAACAATTTATTCATTCTGAAGTGCTCTCATTTCAGCGGGGGGAAAAAATACAAAATCATGCATTTACAGAAGGTTGGTGACCTTTCTGCTTTGTATTTATATACAGGTGGTCTCGGTAAAAGCAATGAAGACATTTTCACACTTTTCTCACGGCATAGAATCCGCGTTGAGTTTAAACATTCACACAGGCTAGTTGTTTAATGTATATCTTGATTCAAAGAGAGTAAGCATACTCATAGAAGCAGTGTTGCCAACATTACCAATGTTGTACCTTCCCTTCAATGTATATCTTGGTTCAAAGAGAGTAAGCATACTCATAGAAGCAGTGTTGCCAACATTACCAATGTTGTACCTTCCCTTCAATGTATATCTTGATTCAAAGAGAGTAAGCATACTCATGGAAGCAGTGTTGCCAACATTACTAATGTTGTACCTTCCCTTCAATGTATATCTTGATTAAAGAGAGTAAGCATACTCATAGAAGCAGTTTTGCCAACATTACCAATGTTGTACCTTCCCTTCAATGTATATCTTGATTCAAAGAGAGTAAGCATACTCATGGAAGCAGTGTTGCCAACATTACCAATGTTGTACCTTCCCTTCAATGTATATCTTGATTCAAAGAGAGTAAGCATTCTCATAGAAGCAGTTTAGCCAACATGACCAATGTTGCACCTTCCCTTCAATGTATATCTTGATTCAAAGAGAGTAAGCATACTCATGGAAGCAGTGTTGCCAACATTACCAATGTTGTACCTTCCCTTCAATGTATATCTTGATTCAAAGAGAGTAAGCATACTCATAGAAGCAGTTTTGTCAACATTACCAATGTTGTACCTTCCCTTCAATGTATATCTTGATTCAAAGAGAGTAAGCATACTCATAGAAGCAGTTTTGTCAACATTACCAATGTTGTACCTTCCCTTTAATGTTAATGTATATCTGTAAAAGATAGGTACATATTTTTTTTTTGAAAGTTAGTTTGAGTAGGCCTAAAGCAGATGATTGTATATAAATCATACAGAGAAATAATGTCTGAGGTGCTGTCATTTGTTTATATGGAATTCACCTTATTCACGAGTTAGCCATTCTTATGTCTTATTCCCTGAATACAAGAGGTTGTGTACCTCTAACTGCTCATTATAGTAACCTGCCTAATTGTGTCCATTTGCAGGGGCAACCTCACTTTCAAATGTCATTGAATTTTAAGTAAATTAAAGGATTTAACCTTGCACCATTTGCTTAAATCAAGGTGAAAATGAAAAGGAACCATAATTTAATTTTATTTCATAGTGTTACGGGTACTTGCTATTAAAGGGTCTATGAAATGTACTTTCTTAGTTCCATATTTTACCAAATATCCATATTTCTGGGCAGTTTAAACAAAATTTGAAATGTTTTTTTTTATTATATAAAATGAAGATTGAGTGTACTTTTTTCGTATTTTGTTTTGTAATGTGCATGCATGCTTATTATTCTTAATAATAATAATAATAATAATAATAATGTGTGGACTTATATAGCGCACGTATCCACCCACTGAGTGGTGCTCAAGGCGCATTATATTATTACCCCTGCTCATAAGGCTCATAAATCATTCCTGAAACCATCTCAGCTCCCTGGGGAGTATACAGCTCAATTGCTGCCATTACAGCGCATACTGAGGGCTAATCAACCAACTCTGCCCTCACAGGTACCCATTTAACCCCTGGGTGGAGAGAAGCAATTATGGTTAAGTGTCTTGCTCAAGGACAGAAGTGTCACGGCCGGGATTCGAACCCACATTCTGCTGCTAACACCAGAACTTGAGTCCGGTAAGCTAGACCGCTCGGCCACGACACTTCTTGACAAATGCGGGCGCTGTTTTGTGAGATCACAACAAGAACTCAGTGTCACAGCAACACTAAAAGCGCAAACAATGATAACTAATAACAATCATATCAGTTAACATGACAACACACACAATTCAGAGAACTGACTCGTGAAAAGACGAGGATTTCAATCAACTTTTTGTTTTCAAAAACCAACCCTGATGTATCTGATTCCGCTGTGATATGCTCTTGAAAATGTGTGTTTACATTTAGCATAAATACCAAAATTGGCAATTAAAAGGTAGAAAAGTGATATCAGCATGGATACCGAGTTGTGCAAAATGTTTATTTAAGTTAGAAAATTCGTAATGCATAGGCCCTAAGGACAGTATCGACATGATCAACAGGGCATAGAATCGGAGTGCTAGTTTTTAGATTAACTCAGTGACTGAAATTAATACCCCCATATGATGAGGTCGTATTGCTGTTGCTACTGCGTAAATGAGCCAGTGATTATCAGTCACTACGGTGTTCATCTTGAACTAGGACACCGATTCCATGCCCTGTTGAAAGTCTGCTCTGATCGTGACAATATTGTCATTTTATAAAAGCCCATATATGCGTATATATCATCAGCAAGTCCACATTAGAATGAATGCAAACACACTTATGCATTTACACTTTTATCTTGTTAACGACAAAATTAAATAAGCTGAAACTTATATGCATCTTGATTATTATAACGTATGGATGCATATAGATACATTTTACTAAAAGTGTATTATGGCTTTATACAAATTACGTACAAAACCTTTTACCAATAGTGTTCCGTATTCGGTGCGCACCATTTCATGACTATCTGCTGAATTGATAATAGCTATGTGAGAATAGGTGGACAGATATAGAGTGCATGTATATTGTGCCCGGGAGTACAAGAATCAATACTGAACTGTAAAGGTAGCGGATAACTCGCAAATGCATAAAAAACAAACCCATATGAAACACTATCCAGGTGCCTAGTTCTTCGTGACTATACGGCTGGAGCTGGATCAAGCAGGGTTTAGCGTGATTGAAGCTACCATGTCTTCACGGCCTAATATTGTGCGCCCGAATATTGCAGCTTCTCCCTCCCTAGTGTTGATAGATGCACATTTGTTATCTCTCGTTGATTTCCCATCAAAATATAATGAAACATTTTGGCCTTATTGGAAATAAGCAAATCGCATTGGTTTTGAAATAATATGTCGTTTTTAACCCTCCTCTGACTGCAAGTTCAAGGTGGTCAAAAAGACAACAATCAATACAGTCAGTTAACTGATTTTGACCACTGTAGCTACTTGCCACTAAAGTTCAGGTAAAGTAGGAGGGTTAATAAATACATTTTCTGTTTTTTCCCAAAATGAGGCAAACTAAGTACCCCTTATAAACCTCCTTCATAACAGAACAGAGGTAAATACATAACACATACTATATTTATGAAAGCATTCTTTAAAGATCATGTTATAAGGGGTGGCAATTGGCAACCCTTATATAAACCTCCTTCGTAACAGAACAGAGTTAAATTTGGTTGCTCCACAAATAAAACATTGGTTTTTCAGGATTAAAATGAATGTCTGTTGGCAGGAGTCTTGTGGATGTGAAATGGAATTGAAATCGTTACTTAATTCCAAAAAAAAAAATGTTTCCAAATGTCTTTCAGTTGATCTTTTCACCTGCCTGTAATTCATCGACGCATTAGTTTGAGTAATATTCGATCCTTGCATAGACCTTAAGTGCTTGCTTTTTGGAAGATCCTGTGCACACGCCAAATAAATTGGAACCGAAGTTAATTTACATTAGTAAATTATCCTTTGGCGCTTGGTTATACTTGCTTATTTATTTATGTTTTACAATACATTTATAAAGTTTATCATCAAGTTCTAGTGTTAAAAACACATATGCCTATTTATAAACATTCATTACTAAAATGATTGCACCTCAGACAGAAATATTTCAAGGAATCTTTGAATCTCTGCATCCCATCAACATACAGTTGTTATTCCAAAATCTCGTACCTCACTGCATCAGAGGTCCTTTTTTTAGCTTCTTATGCCAGGCTCTGGAACTCTTTACCTGCCTCTGTTGTGGATGTCCCATCTGGTCAGTCCTTCAAATCTAATGTTCATCATCATCTGATTAATGTACCACCTGCTCAGAATGAACTTTAGCTTGGGCATCCCTCATGTTTCTTGTTCTCTTGATGGGCAGTGTTTAAATTATATATATATATATATATATATATATATAAACGGGTAGCAAACAAAGAAAAATTGGCTGATGCCAGACTCGAACCCGCGACCTCTCGAATACCAGACGAGCGCTCTACCAACTGAGCTAACCAGCCCCTATGTTGGTGGGCGGTCCACTTATGCCAATTATCTATTGCTCTATGGGGCCAGGACAGAGGCCAAACCATATCTGCCGAGTAGCCAGGGATCAAGCCCCGGTCAGATGCAAACAACCCGGGTAACGGGGATCACACAATTAACGGGACACAAGCCTTGTATGTGGTTGTACACAAAGTAGATTTATATGGAGAAACTGACCTGAAAAATCACCAAGTTAAACATTCATGTACATATAATCATCATCGAAAAATGTACTACGTTTCTCGTTTCTCTGTACCTCCATACGCTGTTTAAAAAAATATGTAAATTTAGAGCAAAATGCAGGCACTCTATTTCCAACAATTTGCTGTAATGCAATTTTACATAACAAGTGTGTTAAACTGATTTACACAATTTCTGTAAACTGAAAACCCGTATACGGTAAATATAGCCAGGGTTTTCAGTTGTGGGCCGAAAAAGAGAATCAGAATGGGTAAAACAAACAAATATGGAAACGTACTGCAGTTTCATTATTATAAGCGTTTACAGAAATTGTTGTAAATCAGTTTAACACACTTGTTATATGTAAAATTGTAATACAGCAAATTGTTGGAAATAGAGTGCCTGCATTTTGCTGTAAATTTACATGTGTATTATATACAGTGTATTATAGACACAAGTGTACTTTCTGTGTATCACGAGACAGATGTGGCTACGTAGCTACATTTATTAATTAAAATAGAGGGGCCTCTTTATCTCTTTTTTTCATTTATTTATTTTTGTTGCAAAGGCACTTGTTCTTGTTCATATGCCGTCCTCATCTTGAGGGTTGAACGGCAGCAAACTTTGACAGAGTTATCCACGTGTTAAGGTCCTGAGTGGCCATTGTTGCATTGTTATAGAGCGACAGTCCTGTCCAGGTTTTGATGTTTGTTGTCCAAGATGTTATTGGTCTCTCTCTCTCTCTCTCTCTCTCTCTCTCTCTCTCTCTCTCTCTCTCTCTCTCTCTCTCTCTCTCTCTCTCTCTCTACTTTGTTGACCCTGTAGTATTTGTGTTCCCATTTGTTCCGTGCTGCCCCTTGCAACATGACCGAAATATATGAGTCTGTTTTTTTTAGGTGCGATTTGTGTGAGTACATATTCATTGATTTTCTTGTTCCTCCATGTGATTACCAAGATATGTCGGTCGCACCAAAGCTCGAAAGCATTGATCCTCCCGAAGTCAACCTTATTCAGGGTACAAGCCTCACACACTAATAACCCCTAATTAATACAGCCATCAAACCTTGGTTTAGACAAAATATCTTTAGGCTACTAATCAGAGTGCGATGGCTTTCAGAAGATACCATCTGTCATTTAAAGCCACAGTTTACTGTTGGTTATCTCCAAAGAACATTAATGATCACAGTTATACCTAAAAATTTACTTAGTGTAATGTTGGTGTAAAATATACTGAACAGCAAAAGAAACGCAAGTCCGAGGACAGCAAAAGACACGCAAGTCCGAGGTCTTGTCAAGTTTTCAAACAGAAGACAAACCATTTTGATTCTAATCACTCATTTAATGAAAAATGCTTTCAATTTGTGAGCTGAAAGTGACTGTTGAATGTGAAAATCTTGCAATGCAATTTCAACAGTCACTTTCAGCTCACAAATTGAAAGCATTTTTCATTAAATGAGTGATTAGAACCAAAATGGTTTGTCTTCTGTTTGAAAACTTGACAAGACCTCGGACTTGCGTTTCTTTTGCTGTTCATTATATTTATGTCTCAGGTGATAACATTTTAGTAAAATGAGTGGAACTTTCCAAAATAAATTTACGTCATCCGGAGACAGAAATTCCATGTTGAAATGAATACAAAGTTTACGAACAGTCTGAATGCATTTTCACTATGTTTGTCGTTAACGACACATTGGAATAAGCTTAAACTTTCACAGGTTTTTTTTTTTAAAGTTATATCGCCCGTGTTTGGGCCGATTAGCTCTCCGGGGAAGCACGTGTACTGCAGCTGTCTCAGCAAAACCACTAATTATTACATAACTCACTCAAAAAAATTTTTTTTTCGCATCCGTCTAGATAGGCCTATTCCACGGCATTTCACATCAGTTTTAGGGATCAATTGAAGAAATCCTACTCCAATTTTTTTTAGCCGGCATACTAGATGTGTTTTACCCATCTGCTTTATCTCTTTTACTGCAGTAAGCCTTTTAAGGCACAAGAGGGCGCTCTTCACGGGCGCTCTTTTTGAAACTGGCATGAACGGCAAGCTTCATAACGTCTTTTTTGGACTTGTTATTGTTCCATCGAATCAATATTCACATTCAGTGATTCATAACCTTTATTTTCATAATTTACTCTCTTCAATAGCATACAAAATTAACATAGTTATAGACCTTATGCGTTGACGTCATCACACCGCCATCTTAGAGGTAAAACGATGATGAAACAATGGATAACGCACATCTATACACGCGCGGCGCACAGATTGGGCCAATGAGCAACCTTCTTTTGACCTCTAGCCGAGGGCGCCCTTCTTAAATGACGTCATGTGCATAGTTATTAACATAGTTATTAATTAAAAAAGAAAAGTCACTCGAACTGCAGCTACAGTACACGTGCTGACTCCGAAGGATTCTTTTTGAACCTGTCCCCGGAGGGTTAGATGGTGAACAAAGGTTCAAATGTTGAATTGCTATTTTTCTGGGGTTAAGGAATTTATAAGCTTTCATTTGAGACATTGAATGAAAACACACGTCAAGGATTAGTATACCAGTAAATTAAACATTGAAATTAGTAAAAGGCGGCACCCCGCGTTTTAATCATCGGGTTGCACGTGACCACACAATTTATGTAACGGGCTGCGCGGCTGCCAATCAAAATCAAGCGCGTTTGAAATACCGCTTTTATTTACATCTCCCACATCCGAATTTCATAATTTCTTTTGTTTTTTCTTCAAAATTAATTCGCTTTATAATTTTTTTGTGGGTCGTCTTAACCAAACACGGGCGATATATCTTTAAATATAAATATACCTTACTTCTTATACTTTTTATACTTTTTATATTATCAGGTATGGGTGGATTCATTTACACGTATACAGACATATTACCAAAAGTGTATAGTGGGAGGTTTATATCTACAATATATCACCAAACATTAGAGGCCTACACATTAAATTTATTGTGGCTGCATCTCCACTTATTAAATTTAAGGTAATTCTTAAAAGGACGATCGGTGCTCCTCGCAATCTGTCTTCTAGTGCTCCTCTCAATCTGTCTTCTGGTGTAGGCCTTTGTGTATACACGGTGTATGCCCCAACCTCTGACCGAACAGGTGCAACCTCACTTCGACATATATTCAATCCTTGTTAACTACCCTTATTTACATTTTGCGTTATTGCCAAAAAAAAAACCTCTGACCAAACAGGTGCACCTCACTTCGACATAAATTATATTCAATCCTTATTTATAACTACTCTTATTTACATTCGTAAATACCTTTTGCAAAATATATACACATTTTGTGTTATTGCCCCAAAAAAAAAAAAGATTAAGAACTCTGAATCAAATCTGATGAACGTTTCACTGCATTATTTGTTATGAAAAACAAATTGTGGGTAGTATTGTTGCTTTTAAGTTATGTAAAAACAACAATTTGGGAATTTTGTTTTGGGACACCCCATTAGAGAATTTAGCTAATTGGACAGTCTTTACCTAATTAGGCAAACTTTACTTAGTTAGGCATACTTGAAAATAGCAAATGAATTTGACATAATTTTTTTCTAACAAACAAATTGTGAATAATAATTGTTTTTAAGTTATGCAATTGTAAAGAGACAACATTACGGGAATTTTGTTTTGGGACATCTCGTATGGCCATCTGTAGTTTACCTAATTGGACAGTCTTTACCTAATTATGCAAACGTACGTTGCTCATACACGTTGGTTTCACTAAAATTAATTCAAAATCTGACATTTACCACGGTTGAAAACAACGGTGAAAGCAAAAAAATTACACCGCATTTTTGTCTGAACAAATATGCCTACCGGTAATTTTTTTTTTTTTTTTGAAGTGGTCTATACGTAACCGACGTGCTTACAGGCGCATCATTAATGCGAAGGTTAGCGAGTGCTGTGTTGACTGGTCTATTCAATTCAATTCAGTTTGGTCCTTTTACGACCTGACGTCATCTTAATCAATTCCAAATCATTCACAAGGCCGGGGTCTTCTTGAAGAGGAAATCTCAGATTGGCATTTTCATGTCATAGCAATTGGAAAAGCGTCAATGATGAATTAATTATAATTAGACTTAGTTTATCAACATTTATTTCCAAACATGGTAGCATATACAAAACACAATAATGTCAACCATGGTGTGGAGACATGATCCCAAAATCAGAACCATAATATAACAACACAAATAAATTTGAAGACTTATATTATAACATTAAATAACAGAACAAGAAACGTGAAACAAACAAAAGAAATGTAAGAACAAACCGGAAGAATTGAAATTGCTATAGGTAAAACTGTGTGGAATCTCAATTGAGTAGTAATTAGTTCTGAAAAGAACTGGGGGTACAACTCGACGTTTTGATCAGTGTGCTCTGATCATCCTCAGGAGAAAGAATGAAAATGAAATTGCTATAGTAATACAAGACAATGAATGGTAAAGTGATTTTTAATATGATTTAGTTCCTTTTATCTTTGATATAATCTCTTTTGTGTTAGGCTGTCAGATTTCTTCGTGAGATTTTTAAAGCGTTTTAGTAGCGTTTGTTCTTGTTTTGATAATTTCTCAACATAAAAAAAAATGCTTGATTGTATAGATACGTACATGTTTGTGTGCGTCGATCCTGTGGGGACGTGGGACATTGCATTTATTTAATCGCAATTAATCTTCAGCAGGATACAATTCTGTCAGATACATTAGCATTTCCAGATGTCGTGTTACTTAAAAACCAATCCCGCTGCATGCCCGAGGTCAACCACCCCACAGTCATCGACTCGTCGTAATAACATTTCTCAGGATCTTTCCTGATTTCTGGATTTAAAAAAAAAAAAAATTTTTAACAAAATTAATGTCCCTTTTTTTGCCTGAAAATTTTCTTGAAAGAAGAGAAGTAGCCACCAAGGAAAGTCAGAAGTAGCCTGTATTGTGTACAAAACTCTTGTTTGTGGGGATGTGGAGAGTCTGTACATCCTCCAAAATTAAACATCCAGGAGGTTCAAGGGGCCTTCGTCTTGTAGACCAAAGGGAGACCCACGCCTGCTACTCACAGGAGGTTCAGGGAGCTTTGTCCTGTAGACCAAAGGGAGACCCACGCCTGCTACCCAATGTTCAGGATTTTTTTGTTTACTTTTGTCTAATCACACACCTGATATTTAAGGAGGGTCGTTCATGGGCTTCGGTCTTGATTAAGGGGAGCTGCTCTGTATCGTCGCCCCCCCCCCACCCCATCTTCGAATTCATTGTAAGAAATCACCATTTTTAGTCCAAGGCACCCCGACCCCCACAATATTGTTGGGCCTATATACTAAAAACAAATTGAACAAACGCCTCATCAACACTATTTCACATTTGAAAAATGATAAGGGCTACTATTGGTTTTAAAATATACACAATTTCGCGTTTGTTTTAGTACATTACAATAATGTGACATCCATTTTGGATCTGACCTTCTTTATACGATTTTTTAAATATTATTATTTTGTTTACCAGTCCAGAAGGTTGAAAATTAAATGAATACGCAATGCCAAGATGTCCTAGGAGAAATGAGCTTGCTGGTTCAATTGCCCACGTATAAGATTATCACATGACAGGTTGTGGTCCTTGAGTAAAGACTGTAGGACACTCACGGAAGCATACTGTCACTTACTTCAATCACTTTGCATTTGTAGGACTTCTGGACGTGATCGCCAATGGGTTATTCATGTAAATTTCACGTAATTCTGTTCTCGGAGCAATCCAATACATCTTGAAGGGCATAACCTCTCCGCTTGGCAATTTTTGAATCCACTCGTGGTACATCCACACGAATGCATTGAAAAGTGATCACTTTTCTCTGTTTAATCTCATGTGTGAATACTGAACTCGTCAGTCGATTCCCGTGCATTAATTCGTATGTGTATAATATTGTCTCTCTACAGGGTATCGTTCACGTGGGAAATTATCCTGGTTGTCGCTCGGTGCTGTGAGCAACTATACTGAACAGAGCCCTCGCCGGCTGGCACTCAGATATAGTCAGTCTGACATGAAAATTCCGCGCAACTCTTCTCCAGCATTGCATTAAAACAGGCAAGAACCTGATGGGATTACCAGCTGACACGACGTCTCCACACTTTCGCAGGTATGTCTTCAACAAGTCCGTATACTTTAAATGCCACTCCGTCGGCCGTGGTTCCCGCCCAAGCCGTGGAGTCGGCCGCCGTCACCGTCATCCAGATCTCCTCTTTGATGGGAATTTTGATCGCGGCTTTTCTCGGTAACGGGGTCATATTTCTCGTGTTTGTTAGAAAGCCGTCGCTGCTCTCCGTCTCCAACCGGTTTATTCTGCATCTAGCAGTGTGTAACTTCCTCATGTGTGTGGTAGTCATACCGCCTGTTCTGGTGTCAGTTATCTCCACTGACTGGATGTTGGCGGAGCGAAGCTGTACTACCACTGGATTCTTGAATGTACTTGTCTTTGCAGCAATCATATTGACATTAGTTATGATCACGGTGGATCGATACGTAGCTGTCATGCTGCCGTTACTCTACTACACCTATATGACGTCTAGAAGAGCCACCATCATGATCTTCGCCGTCTGGCTAATAGCGTTGACCTTTGCTCTCCCACCAGTTCTTGGCTGGAACTCCATATCCTACCATCACCATCGCTTCATCTGCACCGCCGCCGGTCCAAGCGGGGAAAACTGGGCAAACGACGGCTACGACATTTTCCTAATGGTCGGTGGATTCGTTCTCCCACTGACCTCAATGGCTTTCATGTACGGCCGGATGTACTTTGCAGCCAGGGATCTCCTCGCCAGGGACCGGCACCGTTGGTTCCGAGTTCCATCTTCCAATGGAACCAGGGGCGGTTGTAACTCCGCCCCGCTCAGGAGACCTCGGAGCTTCACCAGTGGAGGTATCAAGAAGATTCTCCAAGTCCACATAGGGGACGAGTGGAGGACTGCCAAGACTGCTCTCATGGTCATGTTCAGTTTCGTCGTCTCTTGGTTACCGTATTACGTCGTAAGTTTCATGGAGGCCGCTCTGAACAGACACGTCAGTCCCTTTTGGGAGTGGTTCCCCCTGTGGTTGGCTTTCTCTAGCTGCGCTTTCAACCCATACGTGTACGTCTTTCGGAGTGCGTCAATGAGACACCACGCCCTGTCGTTAATTGGAGTACACCGGCAAACAATGAAGGACTCTAGATCGTTCACAGAGGCATGATACTTCGTGTGCTTTGTAAAGAAAGTTCCCCTTACCAGCTAAAACACATCTCATCATACTCAAAGAATATTTCGATTGAAGGACATGCAAGTTACATCGTCGTATGAACACACTGCGCAGATTATGATAAGCGATATGAATATTTTCGTCCTAGGAAAGGTACTTGCTTCCAATCAAACTTAGAATGCACTAAAGTCGTTGTTCGTCTGATGTGCACATTGATGTTGCAACTTTTATTTCGCACATATTTTATCCTTTTTGAACATTCCTGTGAACTGATGGAATATGACAGATTCGCCATGAGCAAATTGTGAATTCCTTCAACTACCCCATACTTCCGTGTATGAACAAACAATAACACAAATGGTTTTTTTTCTACAATATTATGTGAACAGTTATAGAGCGCCGGTATCCGCCACTCGCATTGCGCATCAACAAACTGAGAGTATACATGCAAACACACATTTCAACAGACAATCAGTAACGGAACTAATGAGTTTTGAGAGATGATTCGAAGGTTGACGGGGATTTAGGTGTTGCCATGGCGCAGTTGAAGAGGACTATTTCGAGATGGCATTTCCAAGACAACTGTCACCATAAGTTTGATTGATGACTGAATGATCTTACCCGCAAAAGGTTACACGTTTAATTGGTCATGTAACGTGTTATTTAACATCCCACAAATGGCACTAAAAGTGACTGTAAATGAAAGTTTCATTCATCTATACAGGCATACAACTTTTCAGCTGATCAGCTGATTTCCTTTTCTTTTTTCTTTAATAATAATAGTTCTATAGAAAACTGAAAAACACTGTACAAAGTTTTGTGCGCTCGGCCATTTCCTCGTTTTTTGCAATTACAAAGTTGCATGTCTGTCTATAATAAAGGCCATTTGTGTCCTCTTAAAGTGACCATTTGGATATTTTAAAGTGACACTATATAGTCACGATCAGAGCAGACTTTCAACAGGGCATGGAATCGGTGTCCAAGTTTAAGATGAACACAGTGACTGAAAATTACTGGCTCATTCATGCAGCAGCAACGGTAATATGACCTTATTATTTTCAGTATTATTTTCAGTCCCTGACTTAATCTAAAACTAGCACTCCGATTCCATGCCATGTTCATCGTGACGATAGGCCTATGGCCCCTTTAAGAATTAAGTCTGTACCTGACCATTAACTGTTTTAGAAATAATAAACCAGACGCATTACAATTTTTACAATATTGAATATATGGGAACAGAATGAACAATCAAAACTTATACGATCAATTTATTTTGCTCGTTAATGTAGAGTGTATATATATATATATATATATATATATATATATATATATAAATCTACTTTGTGTACAACCACATAAAAGGCTTGTGTCCCGTTAATTGTGTGATCCCCGCTACTGCCGTTACCCGGGTTGTTCGGCATCTGACCGGGGCTTGATCCCTGGCTACTCGGCAGATATGGTTTGGCCTCTGACCTGGCCCCATGAGAGCAATAGATAATTGGCATAAGTGGACCGCCCACCAACATAGGGGCTGGTTAGCTCAGTTGGTAGAGCGCTCGTACGGTAATCGAGAGGTCGCGGGTTCGAGTCCGGCATCAGCCAATTTTTCTTTGCTCGCGAACCGTTTATATATATATATATATATATATATATATATATATATATATATATATATAGAAAAATTGGCTGATGCCGGACTCGAACCCGCGACCTCTTGAATACCGTACGAGTGCTCTACCAACTGAGCTAACCAGCCTCTATGTTGGTGGGCGGTCCACTTATGCCAATTATCTATTGCTCTATGGGGCCAGGTCAGAGGCCAAACCATATCTGCCGAGTAGCTAGGGATCAAGCCCCGATCAGATGCAAACAACCTGGGTAACGGCAGTAGCGAGGATCACACAACGGGACACAAGCCTTTTACGTGGTCAGTGGAAACTGACCTGAAATATTATATAAACGTGTGAAGCGAGCAAAGAAATATATATGCATAGAAATAAGGTTTCGCCTTCCTTAGCCCGCCTTCCTTAGCCCCCCTCCCCCCCCCCCCCCCGGCAATCTTTGCACCACAGGAAGTAAATGTTTACACACGTGATATTAGGCAATTTTCTTTTCATTGTGAACATTTTTATTGGACTGTAAAAAGCAAAACAAATCGTTTAAACTGAAATATTTCACAAGATAATGGTATTGCCTTGTGATTGCCTAAATTAATTTAGGACAGGGCCACATGTGCATACGCGGGAGCCATCACCAATTTAATCTCGGAACTTAATTACTGTATATAAAAACATGTCTCTTGTAATTTGTTTGCCTTTGTATAGAGAAAATAGTTATTTCATTAAAACACAAACAAATAAACACCTGTCAAAAGCACGACCCACAAAATAGAATTTATAAAGCAAACGAATTGTGAAAAATAATATCGTTGTTAACGAAAAAATATGAAATTAGATTTTAGGAAACTTTGTGTCTCAAATGAAAGCTTATAACTTTATTAATGCCAGAAAAATAGCAGTTCAACATTTAAATATATTTTTACCGTCAAATCGGCACAAACATGGGTGATATATCTTTAAACTGGTGAAAATGCCTTATTTAATTTTTTTTAAATTTGTTATTTATTTTGGGGGGGGGGGGTTAGGATTTATTAATTGAATGTGCAATTTAGGAAAGAGTACTCTTTTCTGAATTAAAAACAAACTATTTCACTTTTTGCTAGGGAATGATCATCAGTGTATCATTTTGTACGGTTAGAACTTTTTCTTCATTTATTCATAATTTGTTATTCAGGTGCTATCTGGTCATAGAATACATTTTCAATCAACTTATCTTTGACTGGTTGTATAGAATATTAATTTACCATTTTAGCATAGTTTTTGTCATTATATTAAACAAGTGTATTGCAATATATTGTTAATTACTTAAATATACTCCTAATATATTTTTAACTTTCGTTTCTTATTTTACAGGCCTTTATCACATAGCTATAGTACGTTATATTTTATAGTTATTGATCTTATAGGGACTCTATTTTTAGTGAAATTGTTATGAGAGATGATGATACGGAAGTCTAAAGAAAAGGGGTGTTTTATGCGTACTTGCCTACCAGGACTCTATAAGAGACAATAGGTCATCGGTTGCTATAACAATAGGGACCAACTGGGCCTTAGATGTTGGAACAATAGAAGGGAACTATAGAAGGTACAGTATACACAGATATGTCTATTGTTTTTGTTTTTAACTATTATGTACTAACAGAAGGATCAGTATAGTTGGTCAACATGACAGCCCATGCACGCACTATATAGGCCTCCCGAAGGCCTAGTGTTTAATTTTGTGAATTAGAGCACATGAGTGCCATTATTAATGATTATTACTGTTTTTACATCTTGTTGATCAACAACAATGCCACGCACATAATTATTTAAATTTGCTTCTCATGGTTATGCGTGATTTATTTATTGATTGATTGATTTATTTATTCATTCATTCATTTATTCATTTATTTATTTATTGATTGATTGATTGATTGATTGATTGGTGGATTGATTTTTTATTTTTTATTTTTTTATATTTTTTTTTATTGATTGCTTGATTGATTTATTGATTGATTGATTGATTGATTGATTTATATATATTTTTTTATTTTTTTATTTTTTATTTATTTATTTATTTTTCATTTTATTTATTTTCTTTGTCAGGTTTATTCAGAGTAGTTATTGAACAGACACCGCAGATGAATTATGAAAATGATGTCCTCTAAAGGATTAATAAGATTAGGAGCCAATATTCATTAAGTATTAAATTCACTATACCACTGAGCAACAATATTGAATATCGAACAACTCATTCGTCAACGGTAAATTGATCTTCAAAGCAAACTGATCTTCAAATCAAATAAAAGATCATTCCTTTCATTCACAATTCAGTTATCTGAACCTGTTGTGTTTTCTTGTTTAACTGAGTAAGGCCCCGTTTCAAGCGTCGCGCTCCTGCCGTGTCGAATTCAAATGAATTGATTTCGACAATAGCGCGGCAATGGCGCGGCGGTGGTTTCAAACGTCGTGCAAAGCTCCTCTGTCGAGCCGAATTCAAAAATGGTTTCAAACGTCGCTCTCCCGCCGTGTCGAATCGGAGGGAAATCGGATTATTTTGAATTGGACAACAGGAGCGCGACGTTTTTAAACGGGCCTAATTGGTTCCCAGACAAATTTTTATTTTGTTGTAGTGAATACTGACTTAAAGTTTGCGGTTTTGTTTTTGCACACTTGATGTTTGTAAAGGGAAGGTAACAACACTGGTATTCGGTCAAGTACGTTCATTTTCAACCCCGTATGTCTAACTGACATACACTGTAAAAGAAAAACCTGTAAATTTACAGCAAAATGCAGGCAACTCTATTTCCAACAATTTGCTGTATTACAATTTTACATAACAAGTGTGTTAAACTGATTTACAACAATTTCTGTAAACGCTTAATAATGAAACTGCAGTACGTTTCCATATCGGCAAAGTTAAAAAATTTATGTTTCTCTTCAGACGAAGTTATTTCACAGTAGGATTGATACGTACACCAAGTATGTTTTGGAATAACAGTTTGTTAATTATATATATATATATAATATATATATAAATGGTAGCACTTTTAAGACTAACTAAACTTAAAAATAGGCATAAGCTTTCGTAGCTTTTCATTGCATCTGATGAAGTAGCTGTAGCTACGAAAGCTTATGCCTATTTTTAAGTTTAGTTAGTCTTAAAAGTGCTACCATTTATATATATATATCTCTATATATATATATATATATATATATATATATATATATATATATATATATATATATATATATATATATATATATATATATATATATATATATATATATATATATATATATATATATATATATCTCTCTTATTCTACCTGACTAACACGGCTGCATACAGATCTATGTTCACTATATATATATAATGTAATCGTTGCCAATGTTGTACCTACCCTTTATATAAAGAGTTCACTGACCGATCCCTAAACAAAAGGTTGTGTTTCAATACTTGCATTAATTTTGTTAAGTAAGAGTGAACAATATTAAGACACAGTGGAACACTGCATGAAATATGATATCAACATTTTGTCCCCCGTGATCATGAATAACTTGAGGCCAATATTGTCAAGCTTCCTTTTACACAGGGTTTTGTTTTGTTTTCATTGGCCCGCGAAGCGCACATTTAATGAAAATAGCTTTTAATGCACGGTGGGTGTTGAGTGTGGTATCGGTACAATAAACCTGGATGTACATTGTATATACGTCAAGCAAAACCGGCGTTAAATCAACCGCATTTTGAAGGCTTGGAGCTAGAGAAGTCCCGAGAGATATTCGTGTATGGCCGGGGGACGTTCAAACTGCTTTATAGAGATTCTATAGCGTGGGTATACTGTGGACAAATATTAACATCTTTTCTTTTTGATTAGGTTTTATTTGGTCGATTTAACACAATGATTGCTGAATGACAAATGGTCAGGGCTAATAGCGATCATTGGTAACAATATGCGTATTCTGAAAATCTAAGGATTAAAACAAAAACAATCGTTTTAACTTGTATTTTCTGAGACTCAGTCGGATCGGTAATGACGTCATCACAAACACTATATCTGCGCATAGTCTTTACGGCGTGCGCAAATTTTATGTCCGAATTTAGTTTCGGAACCATTTTTTGTTGTTCAGTATGCCTAGTATTGGGTTTCACGCACATAAAGAGTTTCAACCTTTAAGTCCTTATGTCATAACTGGTTAACGGATCGGGAGTGTGTGGGGAGATCGCTTTTTTTTATAATTTTGTAGGGCAAAATTAAATCAATTGTTTATCTCCCGACGCAAAAATTTCACCAACTTATATATATATATATCGCGGAACCCTCTGTTATATGGGATTCTAGCCGGCCAATTGTCATCGGGCAAGCTCGGTGGTCGAGAGGTTAAGACGTCTGCACTAGTAAGCAGGAGGTCGTGGGTTCGAAGGCGCCCGAGTCCCGCCTGTGTAGTTTTTCACAGACACTCGGAAAGCACTGAGTATACAGTGCTATACACACGTCGGTGTAGGGCAAAATTAAATCAATAATTTTGTTATTTATTTATTTATTTACTATGTATGCATACTTACCATGCGTTGTTATAATTATGTTCCCCTTTTGGATAATACATGTGACCCCTTTCCCGTATTCCAACACTTTTCAGCCACCCAGACTCCGCCCCCTATATAACCGAAGATTTCAGTGATATTTTTGTTCCACACACCATCCATGTCGGCATCCGTTATCGATCTGTTTTCTGATCAAGGACGGCCTGTTCTTAATATAGCACTCAGCGCTGTTGCTGGCCTAGTATATTGTTGTCACGCTCTCATACTGTCGATGTTTATTACATCTCGGATTCAGTTTGCATGTAAAGCGTATATTATTTCTTACACAGTGTAGGCTATGGAAAAGCTGAAGATCCTGTGGCGTTATAGCAGTGCTATTCTATATGTGATGCTACCCAATTGATTATCTTTTGATGAAATAAATCTGGCATTTGTTTTCCAATGAAGATCAAAGCTCAAGCGCAATCAAGTTAATGTGCACTTCAGTACACAGTTGTGCGGTTCCAATATTTGGCCTGCCTAGGGGAGGGTAGGGTAAGGTAGAGTAGTGGTAGGGGTAAGAGGTAGGGTGAGGGGTAGGGATATGGGGGAAGGGGAAAAAACGCTTCCAAACAGGAATTATTTAGGATATGCTAAAATCTACCATCAGGTGTACAAGCTCCTCACTGTTTGGGCTTTGTATTTGGGGTTTAAAAAAAATTAATTAAAGGGTAAAAATTCACTAATTAGGCCTAAGATACATTTTTTTCGAAAACAAAATTACAGCCTGCCGAACGGGTGTGGGGGAGACGTGTGGCGCCTACCCTTAATGTACATGTAGATCCATCACTCTATTAGAAAGATGACGTTGACTCCTTTAATTAGATCCAAAAAAACACATTTTAGCTGATTAATTGTGGTTATATTTTAAGCCAACTTATTTAAAACCAACCAATGTTGCACGGCCAAATTGTATTGGAAGAAGGTCAACTTACCCAGTACAAAGAAATCAATGTGTAAAGAAAATATACTTGGGCTATGAGTTCGTTCGTTCTGGCTACAGCGCTGTTCTGGATGGGTGACATCTTAGCCCTAAGACCTTTCACATAATAAAAATAGACCTGCCGCTTCATAAATTCATTGTTTTGCTGAATTAATTAATATTTAGCTATATGGACAGATGTTAACTTATCTAAATAAAATCCTTTTAACAAACAGCAACTAAATGAAGCTATTGATTTAATTTTGCCCTAACACCGACGTGTGTATAGCATGCACTGTATACTCAGTGCTTTCCGAGTCTCTGTGAAAAACTACACAGGCGGGACTCGGGCGCCTTCGAACCCACGACCTCCTGCTTACTAGTGCAGACGTCTTAACCTCTCGACCACCGAGCTTGCCCAATGGTGATTGGCTGGCGACGTCCCTTAAAATCCATCGATAATTTGTTAGTGTTTCCGAAGAAATAGAAATTTGGCTTTGTTCGACATAATTATGTTGCTGCTTGTAAATCGGCTCGACAGTTTATAAAAAAGAATTTTTTTTGACGTTCTTGATTTTCCAACCTTGTAAGTAGTAAATTTCTTTTATTTTTCTATAATAAGACAAATTTTTAATGATTTTGGCCTCAAAATGGCATTTTTCTATGACGATTTTTTAAACAGATATTTGATGGATGTGTATCATGGTCGTCTTCAGGAGCAGAGTAAAATGATGAAGATCATTTTCCCCAAAATATATGTGTTCCATTCACAACATATAATACCGCCCTCTGTTGACCAATGTAAATAATAGTAGTTTTACTAAGAATGAGATTATCAATCTTTCTTACTATGAGCTTGCGAATAAGTTCAGCTCAAAAGTCCTGTTTCATTTGTCAGAGTTTGTCTTAAATCATGTAGTGTGTATACTTGGCATTGTCAATAAGCGTAGGCGTTAACATCTTTACATAAAACTTACTTGGTGAAAAGCTGTTGATGGTATCAATCAAACATCTTCTTGAAATATTTATTTGAGGTGCTATCTTTTTTTATAAGAACTTAAAGGGACAGTATCATCACGATCAGAGCAGACTTTCAATAGGGCATGGAATCAGTGTCCTAGTTTAAGATGAACACAGTGACTGAAAATTAATGGCTCATTTATGTAGCAGAAACGGTAATAATATTACCGTTTCTGCTACATTGATTGATTGTGTTTCTGCGACATACGTGGCGTATTAATTTCACGCACTGAGTAAATCTAATACTAGCAATTTGATTCCATGCCCTGTTGAACGTGAATATATTTAATCTCAATAAACTTTGAATGCAAATAAATGTTTCTTACCCTTAAGAAGAGAATTTTTAATCATTTGTGAAGCAACATATTAAACCTAGACATTGTCAGCGGTGTAGCCACGGGGGGCCTGGGGGGCACAAATTTCCAGTGGTCCCCCCATGTTCACCCCCACGAAAAATCCTCATAGTGCCCCAAAAAACAGAAAAGAAAAAGAAAAGGGAAAAAACCCATACCCCCTGGGCCCCCCACTGAAAAGCAATGCCCCCCCCCTGTTCCCCCCTCCCCCCCCTCCGCCACTGAAAAAGTCCTGGCTACGCCGATGGACATTGTGCATACAAGCTATTTAGCTGATGATTATTATAAGTTTGTGACATTAAGAACATTGAACTCCACAGTATGCTCGTTTTCGAAAGAGACGGCCTTCGGTAAACAAAATCTAAGAGCCTCTATAGAGGGCGGCAGAGAGCGGTAGCGGACGCTCATAGCATATATTTTTTCCCAGGACGAACGTGGGCAATTATCATAAAATTTAATGGGCGTGCCTAAACCCCAAAATACATACGTGCGTTTTAATATGTTTTTTGTTTTTTTTAGTTTCCAGATGTTATTAAACTTTATTTTAAAAAAATCATTATCATTATTCATGATACGATATTTTGATTTCCTAACTTTATAATAAGTAAACAAGAACAACAGGATATAAATAAAATAAAGGTTAATAATAAACTCATTCACTGGATCGGAAATTATTCAGTGTCATTAAGTTTCATTATTCATTCCTTTTAGTTTCATTATATTATATATTATAATGAAACCATACCTAGAGTTGAAAAATCTAAATATTGTAATTTGGAAATTCTCGGTGGAGGGCTTAAGAAAAAGACTCCTTTCTGAGTAATTTTATTTTCACCCCATGCACTTTAATTCCTTTGGGGTTAAAAAGTTAGTGACAGCAACATTTAACTGTACATTTAAAAGAAAGCAAAATTGCACTGATTAAAGTTTTCGGTAATTTTAACATTAAAAGGGCACTAATGCCCGTTTGAAATGGCTAAATTTGTCTTAATGTACTGTACGTGAACGCGCCCGCTTATCTCTATAATACGATCAGTGCTGGTGATGTGACTCGCCGACTGGAGCTATTGGTCCTAGTACGCATGTGCGAGGGTATTTTGGAGTTTAGGCACGCCCATTTATGTTGATTGCCCACATTCGTCCTAGGAAAGAAATACGCAGGCTGGCACAAGTCACGCAAGTCACGCAACAAATGAACCAATGAGAACTCCGAGCGAACAGAGCTTATTTTAATAAAGTCGTGGGGGGGGGGGGGGAGCGAAAAACAAAATGGCATGTTCCACTATAACATCTTTACGGAGTAAGTCAGTATTAATTTATATGATATTCACCCCCTTCTCCTTTCCTAACGTTCCTGAATAAAACCTTCATTTTTGTAATTCTTGTAAATTGACTAAATACTTTATTCTGAATTTATAAATTGTAATTTTGTATGCATGCTTATTGATCACCCCTCCGCCAACAACCACTTTAAAATAGCTGTCGGAGGGTGGGGGGGTATATGCAGATACGTTTTGAATTGGGTGCGCGCGCAATGATATGCAATCACCCGCCTTTGGCTAGACACGTGAGCTCAGTTTTTGAGCGACTCTCCTTCTTGATGGACGCCATATTGAGGTCGGCAGAGTTTGCCGTTTTTATAGGATTTGTTTCCTAAATTATCAGGCAAAGTAAAGGACAGAATTGCTTATCAATAGGTAAGGTGAGTTCAGGAATCATTTCGTTTAATAATTATCGAGGTAAAGACGTAAAACGAACATTTTCATGTATAAGCGCGGCATATTTGATTGATTTGAAATAGCACGTGGTTTATAATTTGCCTTGAAGGCGTTGATTGCCCACGGTAGAGTAATTTTCCCCAGTGAATTACAAACTAGTAGGAATTTGCTGGCCAAATTACGACGCATGAAACAACTTCCATGGACAAAAATCTGTAGCGGTGTAGTCTCGTCGTACCTCCTCATACAACCCTACATAGTGTGTGAAACAAAATCATTTGGGGTTCTATATAATAAGTGCATTAAAATTAGGAAAGGATGTAGAATATAACCGCCACTTTTCTATCCAAATGTGACAAATATCACAGATTTTTTTCCGTTAAAAGAAGATAGAAAATACACGTGAGCAATGAAATATGCACATAACAGTGAGATGTTGGTCATTTTGTCTTCTGCTAAAAACACATGCTATATAAATAGAAATTGTGCACAAGTGGCGGTTGGGTTCGACTTTGTTTCCTGAGATTAATGTCATGATCTGTCATAATTATTCAAGTGTAAGCTTACAGTGTGTTTGTGGTATAGCCAGGTGTACCCCACTTTGTTTTTTAGCAGTGCTGGGTAGCCTATTACCTGTTAGCCCAAACATTTTTGGGCTGAACAATTCCTGAAAGATCTGGCTCTGTCAATCGGGGATCATTGAAAAAAAAGTCAAATATTTACTGTGGCATGAAATTTACATAAGCATACAGACCACAAATGTGAAGAGGGACATAAAAAACACCCACACATTGGTAATTTAACCGTAACTCCCTAGGCCCATTTGCTTACACATAACCTGAATCCTCCAAAATCCTTCAGTAGTAAAGCAAGCACATGACATGTATGCACACATGTTTCTAATCTGTGATACATGTACATAGCCAGGGACCCTCCCTGCATGCATGGAGCAATAAACAGTGTCCACAACAAACATACATGTACCATAGAAAGGCAAGTATGCCTAATAACCTTAATCCTCTAAAATCCTATTTTCATTGGCTCTTTATTTAATGTTTCACATTATCTTTTTACAGGTTGTCAACACATGTGGCAATGATGTATTTTGCTGCCCTCTATCTGCCAGTAAAGGCCATGATGACATCGATGGTTTGGAGACTTTATGGAGAATTCATCGCTGTGTCAGATGCTGCAGGTCTAGGTTTATCAACCAGATATTAAGGTGGGTTTTCTCTCAAACTTTGCCCAATAAAAATGTGGCCTAATCCTGGGTTCATAATGATTTTGGAATTGTTATCAATTTGAAGCAGAAATTGTTTGTTAAAGATGTATTGCCTGTCTTTTTCATCAGAACATTGTTATTTTACTTGAGGAAAGGATAAAACATAAATAAAAATTGTTCATAATATTCATGAGGAGCATGGTTTAACATAAAAATGCCCCCAAATTTATTAATTCATAAATTCATTAAGTCACTTCTTTTTCCAGGTAAGCTGACTTATATTAATTATCGGGTAGAATGTTGTATCCGACCGCCACTTTTTCTCATTCAATAATAGGTAAAACTTGTAGCTTTGCATGGTGAGGATGATAAGTAAGACTAATTGCGGTGACACCATGTGGAATCTCAATTGAGTAGTAATTAGTTCTGAAAAGAACTGGGGGTACAACTCGACGTTTCGATCAGTATGAGGACGATCAGAGCATACTGATCGAAACGTCGAGTTGTACCCCCAGTTCTTTTCAGAACTAATTACTACTCAATTGAGATTCCACATGGTGTCACCGCAATTAGTCTTACTTATCAATAAAGTAATCTTACCTACCTAGTAAGGTGGAGAACATATGGATGATGATGGACATATACTTCAAATTATTCCAGGAAATCTATTTCATGAAAAATCGGGCATTTTTGGTATACGATGACTTCCTCAATCATGTCAGTTTGATCTTTTAGAAGGGAAATAGTCAGAAAACCATCATAAAAGTGGATTTTAAACATAGTTTTCGCTTTCTGTACCCCAAAAATCGATAGAATAATTTTTTAAATGGTTAGTGGTTGCCAAAAAAATTACCCAAAAATTCTTTTAAAATGGCGGTCGGATATGACTTTCTTTCCTAATTATCATATTGAGTTTAAATGGCTCATTGAGATCACCACCATTGGCCAGAATGAGGGAGGCATGTACAAATGAATATGCAAAAACAGCACCAAGACTTTCTTTTCTTTCAGTTCTTTTTTAAAATATTTTTTCCACACTTATCAAAATATACATAATGGATTATAAGTAAACATACAATAATCTTATAAGGGTTATAGCAATAATAATAGATGGATAGTAATAATAAATAGTAATAAGATATAGAGAAATTAAATGCAAGTGGAAGGAGGCCCTTAAGAAGCAATGCTTGTCTAGTAAGGACCCCCCAGATAAGTATAATAAACAAGACGAGTGAACAATTTTATGTGTAGTGAAATATAAACATACAAAACAAAAACAATCCCATGCATGTCGTTATTAAAGCCCAAGCCAAACCCTATTGTCAGTTAACCACTTACAGGTATTTACTCAACAAAAAGTCCTTAAATTTACGTTTGAAGAATATTAATGTACATGTAGGAGTACTTTTTAGATTACTATCTAGTGAATACCACAGCCTGGGACCTTCATGCTTAATTGTTCTATAAGAAAGTGTCGTACGGGCAAATGATTGATGATTGATGAAATTCATTACATTGCCTTGTAAAGTGATCGTGAACATTTTGATTTTTTGTAAACAAGGAACAAATTGAATGAGGAAGATTATTAGAATTAAGTTTATACATGAAAATCCCAAGCTGTAGAAGATAAATGTCACTGATCTTAAGACTATTATGTTTGTAAAATAGAGGGTCACAGTGAGCTAAGTAATCAGTATGATTAATAATTCTAAAAGCTTTTTTTTTGAAGGATCAGTAACCTATTGATTTGAACTATTCCTGAATTTCCCCATGCTAGAATGCCATAATTAATATAGGGCAAAATATTAAGAGTGTAACCAGAACCTCCCCTGGGAAAAAATGCTTAAGCTTATTAATAATTACAACATTTCTAGAAATAATTTTACATAAGTAATTAACATGTTGATTCCAAGAGAGGTCTTGATCAATATACAGACCTAAAAATTTAATACAATCAGTTCTAGGAATTTGATTATCGTCTACATAGATAGTCTGAAGGGGATGAGTTACTTTCTTGCTGAATAACATAGTTTTTTTTAATATTGAGTGATAACTTGTTGGCCTTAATCCAACTAGAGATATTATTGAGTTCTGAATTAACAGTATCAAAGACAAACATTCAAATTAGAATGAGTATAAAATAAATTACTGTCATCAGCAAAAAGAATAAATGATAGTAAGTTAGAGGATTTGTCAAAATCATTAATATAAATTGTATGTATACAAGACGTTCACTTGGCTCATGAATATTTATGTATCTTATTAATATCTTTATTTATATTTGATGATTATTAAAATTTTATACACGTACATTCATCACTGAAGATTGTCACTCACATTCTATTTCCTTCACTTTACAAGCATGCAAAGAGGAAGAGCCCTCATCTGCCGATCGGTATTATCTAGGTTGTAAGATGTTCAACTCAATATGGTGAAATATCTAATTTCAATTTTTTCCTTTCTGTTAAGGAAGTTATCAATATTCAAATGAAAAAAATGCATCTTTAAAAGTAATGTATGGAATTGGTAATTCAGAAATAACTTGTTTAAAATTGTAATATTACAATTGCTTCGATCATTCAGTCTGCGAAAAGTTGATTAATTTAAAGGGTGATTACAAAATACTGAATTATAATCTATAAACTTACTTGATGTAAAGTTGGTGATGGTTCCAAACATCCTGTATAATAATTTTGTCTAATTAAATTCAAAGGCATACATACCTGGAATCATTATAAGAGCATTTATGTAATAAACATTCTAGGTTTACTAAAAAGTTTGACAAAATTGAGCACTAGTAACTATCAACATGGGAAAGAAACAAAAGTGCTGAGCGGATCCTTCTAGATGATTAGGTCAACCAAAGGTTCATTATCTATGCAGGGAGTGAATTCATTTCATACAATTGACATTAAAAGGGTTAAGTATTGCAGTATTGGTAACCGTTCTTAAAATTAACCGGATCACGGCTGTGATTTATTTATTCCATTTATTTACCCAGGGTGTGCCCAAACAGTTAAGAACTGGTTTCCATTGGGGCCCTGCAAACACTCATAAAACAATAGAATAATATATTAAATTAAACATCTTCACAATCGTATAAAACAAACAGATACAACTACAACATCAAAATTCGTACAATAAGGACAAAAATAAAGATTACAAAAGACAACAGAACAAGAAATATTATACATGTATGTGACACTGAAATTTACGCTAATTACGGGAAGGGCGAAAAACCCATAAAAACTCCTTTTTAGTCAAGTCACACGACTCAGTAAATTAGCATTTTTCCCTTGAAGTTGATCATGTGAATATAATGTATTTATGTTTGACGAAGTACTGATTTGAATAAGCTCAGAGAAGACATAGTTCTAAGGTGTGTACTAAGGTTGTTCCAAATTGCGGCACCAGTTACAGCAAAACTCGAGACGTAAGACTCCTTTCGTGCAAAGGGAATTTTCAGTATCTTTTCGGCAGATTCACGAGTGGTGTAAATAAATTTGCCATATACTGCGGGGCCAAGGAATTAATGCTTTTAAAAACAAGAATAGCTTTCTTGTATTTAACTTTCTCTGGATAGGCAAGCCAGTCGAGCTTTTTGAACATGTCAGCTGATGGAGTCAGAAAGTCGCATTTCAGTATTATTCTGGCTGCACGTTTGAGACATTTGTTCAAGACAGTGTTATGAGATGTGTAACGGTCACCCCATACTGTGCAACAATAATCTAGACTTAGCTTAAAATAAGGGTGTGCATGTGCTTTTGAGTTACAGTCCCGAATTCTTTTTAACATAGCTAATTTCGAGGAAACCGTCTTCTTTACATATTCGACATGTTGGTTCCAACTTAAGGTTTCGTCAATAATAACACCCAAGCATTTAAATGATTTAACGTTATGCACTGGATTATTATTGATGTGTACGATGAGCTCGTGCGCGCTTATCTTTTTTTTCGAGCCAATGAGCATACATTTAGTTTTACTGGCATTAACTTTGATTTTGTTGGACCACCGATGAATCATGTCCAGACTAGTTTCAATTTCGGCAGTGATTAATGTTAGACATGAAAGCAAACAAATCTCAATTCATTTTAATATTTCTTGTTAATGAACACAATGAAATGAGCTGAAACATTCACATGTTGATTTATCTCTTGATTTTTTTTTTTTAATATTTTTTTTAACCAAAGTTCTCTTAATTCATGGAATCCAGGAATAATGCATTATTTCTTCACAAAGATGAAAGTCACATGTAGTTTGAAAGGCTTCCATAAACCACATGTTTGGTCAGTTGTGAAGCAAAGGGTTTTCAGGTTGCAAGTGACACAGCTTGAAATGATCATTAAATCTTTTCATAGTTGAGTTGCCTGAACCATGGAGGAAGCTTCCTCCATGCCTGAACCTACACTGTAGTATACATGTACATGTAGATGCTTATTAACCCCTGTAGAGACCAGTCTTTTCTTGATAGCCAATGTCGAACACCTGATTTTAATTATGTTGCTGCTATTTCATATCTCAAAGCACAATATCCAAGAACCATTTACAATCTCCCAAATGAATAACCAGTTTCTCTTGTGTTAATAGTCTCAACGAATGTGGACTTCCTGTCTCTACATGTATATCAAAAAAATTCATGTGTCCCACACATAATCCAATAGGCACAAATACCAATAAGTCTGTGAAAGGCTGGCTGCAAATGTTACTTCTAAAGCTTTTACCCATGTTCTCTTTATTTTGTTAACCAAACATTTGAGACTTAAATGTTCAGTTTGAATTTTAAAGTCGTTTACGGGTAATGACAGTTTTGGTCGGGTACAAGTGATATTTGGTTTTTACAAGATCTGTTCAATCCATAGTTTTAAGAAATGCTGTGGTTTTCAACCAGGAACCTTCAAGTAAATGTGCAACTTTATCTTTTCACAGGTTGGTTGTGACAAATGGGCTACAGTGCTGACCCGTTTGTCTGCATTCAAGACGGTGTATCAACTGATATAAAAAGTAAGTTTTCTCATTAAAATCTTGTTCCACATTTTGTCACATGGCTAGGTTACAAAAGGTTCTTGAAATTGGTATGCTTTCTCTCATTGAAGCAAGATGTACTCGAACATAAATCATTTGTTTGTAATGGTTTCTGAAATAGAAGACCCCCATGGATTTCTATGAACCACATTCTTACTTCGTTGAGAGCAACCGAAACGATCTCATAGCAATTTCTAAGGAAATGTTTATTTCCTGTTGGCATTCTCAAAATTCTGTTTTCACGTACATGGTGTCGATCAAAACCAAACATTATGATAGTTGTTGCTCAAATACTTATAGTATCTTGTTTATTTTTATGTTCAGGAATCTACTGACGAGATATCAACCTCTGGAGATCCACACTGTCATATTCTAACTTAAGGTACACCATTCGTAATGTTGCTTCAATGAGTATGCTTACTCTCATCACAAATGATAAAAACATCCTTAAAATCTGCAGTATAGATATTTCTGAAAAAGTAAATGCACATTAGATCTTGTTTTAAACTCTTTCCTCTATAATTCAACATTTTAGTTCAATTTTGTGAAAAACAGATAATTATGAACTTCCTAACATTATTGTAATAATTCATTTTATACAAAAAGTGTTAGTACCTTTCAGATAATTCCACAAGAAATGTAATTTCAAAGAGTATGTATAAAAGATCCTGTAACTTTTAAATGAGTTTAGGAAGGAAAACTTTCTTAAATGGAATTATTTCACATGATGTACTTTATGTATCAATCATCCATTTTAATTTATGGCTTTGAAATGTAAATGATATTAACTTGTATGTTTTTAATGTAGTTTTCAACCAAGATGTAAGAGTTTTAGATCTTGATGTATTTTTAAAGGTAAAAAGTGTATATTTTATGTTGGTTTCTGATTGCAGGTATGTAACCCTCTCTTGACAAACATGCTCACGCATGTTTGTCGAGGGAGGGTAGAAATTAATTGGGTGCAGAAGAGCATGATCTGGGCTATCTCCAAAACCTGTACAAAATCCCATAGGCTTTTTGGTCCTGTTTTGCAAAAACGTGTACAAAAATCCCATTGCCTTTTTGGTTACATATACTGCCTTGCTGTTGATTGTACTTAGTCTTTTGTACAAGAAGGAAGAAATAAAACATTTGAAAGTATTTCTTTGTTACTGTGTCTTTTATTGTCATATAATAGTACAAAGTATTAAAGTAATAATAGATACTATAAGAAGTCTTATATAAATAGTACAAAGTAAAAAAGTAATAATAGATAATAATAGATAATATAAGAAATATACAAAAGTTTAATAAGTAATGTAGATACTAGTTATACATAAATTAATGAACATTTTGGAGGATGTTTAAACAATTTTGTACTTAGTAAATTTTTCAACATGCTAGGAATTGGATGATACAGTTAGATCATTGATTAGAAAATTTTTCAACATGCTAGGAATTGGATGATACAGTTAGATCATTGCACACACAATTCAAAAACTGCTGAGAATGATTAGACAATTTTGTACTTAGTAAATTTTTCAACATGCTAGGAATTGGATGATACAGTTAGATCATTGCACACACAATTCAAAAACTGCTGGAGAATGATTAGACAATTTTGTACTTAATAAATTTTTCAACATGCTAGGAATTGGATGATACAGTTAGATCATTGCACACACAATTCAAAAACTGCTGGAGAATGATTAGACAATTTTGTACTTAGTAAATTTTTCAACATGCTAGGAATTGGATGATACAGTTAGATCATTGATTAGACAATTTTTCAACATGCTACATGTAGGAATTGGATGATACAGTTAGATCATTGCACACACAATTCAAAAACTGCTGGAGAATGATTAGACAATTTTGTACTAAGCAACTCAAATTCAACACCAATTTCAGAAAAGAGTACTCTTTCCTTATTTGAAACGGACATTTCATATTTCTCTACTTTGACACCATCATGAGCATTTACAAAAAGTGAAATAATCTTCACATCATATTTTCATAAAAAGTTTGAAGCATTCTTATTATACAGTTAGTGCACCATTGCAAGCTTTTGCGACATTTGTGATAAAAGAATTCAAATTCAACACCAAATTTAGGAAAGAGTACTCTTTCCTCGACTTGAAACGGACATTTCAATTCTCTGGAGTGACAGCACCTCAAATGAGGAAAGAATGATACTATCATAGGTACCAGTGTGAATAACCTTTACATTAATTTTTCCAGCTAGATGTGCAAATCGGTTTGCTTGCAAATGGTACACTTACATAAAGAGTAATATTTAAATTCAACGAACCCATCTTGGAAACTCTCAAAGGAAGACCACAGTTGCAGTAGGGTCAAGTACGCTGCCAATGCACCTCTTCATCTGTCTTGACCCACAATCTCTCAATAAGCAGGACAACTCCAGCAGTCATTGTCTCTTCACAATTTGTATCAGTTTGTTGTTCTTTACATTTATACACACTGTTCTTAACACTCCAAGGTCACACAAGTTGAAGTAGGAATCAGGTACTCTGCTCTTCTGCACTACATCATATATCGTCTGTTGTTCTTTGCATTCACATGCTGTATTCTCCTTATAAAGACAGAAGCAATGTTTGTATTTTCCAACACTCAAGTAGAGGTGGTTTAGTCTCCTCCAGGGCACCATCCGTCTCAAACTTATCTTGTAATTCATGATCAAGAAGATGTGACAGCAAATCCACACTGCAGTACAAAAAGAAATAAACCAAATAAATATACAACATACACATTATATGTATATTTCCCACACGGAAGCATAACCAGATATATTGGGATGTACCAAATTTGAAAGAAAATGTTTTTGCTTTTTCTCTGCCTTGGTGATGGCAACATACAAGGAACACTTGAACAAATGTAATTTTCACATTACCATAGTATCTTGTCACATAAAACTCATACATGTACAGCAAGTATTTAAAGGTAATGAAATATTTCGCAATGAGCAAGTTTTCTGAAACATAAGCTGCATTATACCAATCAATATGTGAACAGAAAAGGTAAAAGAAATTGATTATTAGTTTCTTGTCATAGAATTATGGCACTGCTTGGACAAATTTCATTATTTACTATTAAAAAAAAAAAAACGCCCACACATTTGGTTTCAGTCATGTCATTTGTGATGTGATCTGAAAAAACCCTTCACATGGTGAAACGTTATTCAGAACTAGCTTGATTTCTCAAAACGAGGTCAGCTGGTTTTTCGAACTTCCTGAGAGCGTAAGTTATAGACAACCAAGAATCCTGAATAAAACAGTTTTGAAATAAAGCACAGTGCCCTCATTAATTTGATGTATTAAAACACAACATTACAAATTTCACTATGTGAAGGGTTTTCCCAGATCACATCACATTTTCTAGCAAGCACATCTGTACCTCACTTCATTAGATTTTAGTTATGAATGAATGCTTCAATGAAATGCCTGAACAGTTACATGTACAGTAAGACAATCTGATTGGACAAAACATGATCATGTGGTGGTGTATTCTGATCAATCAAAATTCCTCAGTAACAAAATTGCTATACTTTAATAATACACGTAATATGCCATCTGATCTCATAAACAATAAAACTATGGTAAACAAAATCATTCAAATGGTTTTGAATAATCAAGGAGCTACTGTACTGTGTCTAGTATACTACATGTACTAACGTACCGGGCAGATACAGCAATATTCAAATGGTTTTGTAGGATCAAGGAGCCGTACTACTGACGTACCGGGCAGATACAGCAATATTCAAATGTTTTTGTATGATCAAAGAGCTACTGTACTGTGTCTAGTATACTACTGACGTACCGGGCAGATACAGCAATATTCAAATGGTTTTGTATGATCAAGGAGCCTACTGTACTGTGTCTAGTATACTACTAATGTACCGGGCGGATACAGCAATATTCAAATGGTTTTGTTGGATCAAGGAGCTACTGTACTGTGTCTAGTATACTACCAACGTACCGGGCAGATACAGCAATATTCAAATGGTTTTGTATGATCAAAGAGCTACTGTACTGTGTCTAGTATACTACCAACGTACCGGGCAGATACAGCAAAATTCAAATGGTTTTGTATGGTCAAGGAGCTACTGTACTGTGTCTAGTATACTACCAACGTACCGGGCAGATACAGCAAAATTCAAATGGTTTTGTAGGATCAAGGAGCTACTGTACTGTGTCTAGTATACTACTAACGTACCGGGCAGATACAGCAATATTCAATGGTTTTGTATGATCAAAGAGCTACTGTACTGTGTCTAGTATACTACCAACGTACCGGGCAGATACAGCAATATATTCAAATGGTTTTGTTGGATCAAAGAGCTACTGTACTGTGTCTAGTATACTACCAACGTACCGGGCAGATACAGCAATATATTCAAATGGTTTTGTTGGATCAAGGAGCTACTGTACTGTGTCTAGTATACTACTGACGTACCGGGCAGATACAGCAATATTCAAATGGTTTTGTAGGATCAAGGAGCTACTGTACTGTGTCTAGTATACTACTGACGTACCGGGCAGATACAGCAATATTCAAATGGTTTTGTAGGATCAAGGAGCTACTGTACTGTGTCTAGTATACTACTGACGTACCGGGCAGATACAGCAATATTCAAATGGTTTTGTAGGATCAAGGAGCATGTGTACTGTGTCTAGTATACTACTGACGTACCGGGCAGATACAGCAATATTCAAATGGTTTTGTATGATCAAGGAGCTACTGTACTGTGTCTAGTATACTACTAATGTACTGGGCAGGATACAGCAATATTCAAATGGTTTTGTAGGATCAAGGAGCTACTGTACTATGTACTAACGTACCGGGCAGATACAGCAAAATTCAAATGGTTTTGTAGGATCAAGGAGCTAATGTACTGTGTCTAGTATACTACCAACGTACCGGGCAGATACAGCAAAATTCAAATGGTTTTGTAGGATCAAGGAGCTACTGTACTGTGTCTAGTATACTACTAACGTACCGGGCAGATACAGCAATATTCAAATGGTTTTGTATGATCAAGGAGCCTACTGTACTGTGTCTAGTACTACTAACGTACCGGGTAGATACATGTACAGCAATATATTCAAATGGTTTTGTATGATCAAGGAGCTACTGTACTGTGTCTAGTATACTACTAATGTACCGGGCGGATACAGCAATATTCAAATGGTTTTGTAGGATCAAGGAGCCTACTGTACTGTGTCTAGTCCTACTAACGTACCGGGCAGATACAGCAATATATTCAAATGGTTTTGTTGGATCAAGGAGCTACTGTCCTGTGTCTAGTATACTACTAATGTACCGGGCAGATACAGCAATATTCAATGGTTTTGTATGATCAAAGAGCTACTGTACTGTGTCTAGTATACTACCAACGTACCGGGCAGATACAGCAATATATTCAAATGGTTTTGTTGGATCAAGGAGCTACTGTCCTGTGTCTAGTATACTACTAACGTACCGGGCAGATACAGCAATATTCAATGGTTTTGTATGATCAAAGAGCTACTGTACTGTGTCTAGTATACTACTAACGTACCGGGCAGATACAGCAAAATTCAAATGGTTTTGTAGGATCAAGGAGCTAATGTACTGTGTCTAGTATACTACTAACGTACCGGGCAGATACAGCAATATTCAAATGGTTTTGTATGATCAAGGAGCTACTGTACTGTGTCTAGTATACTACTAACATACCGGGCAGATACAGCAATATTCAAATGGTTTTGTATGATCAAGGAGCCTACTGTACTGTGTCTAGTACTACTAACGTACCGGGCAGATACAGCAATATATTCAAATGGTTTTGTTGGATCAAGGAGCTACTGTCCTGTGTCTAGTATACTACTTACGTACCGGGCAGATACAGCAATATTCAAATGGTTTTGTAGGATCAAGGAGCCTACTGTACTGTGTCTAGTATACTACTAACGTACCGGGCAGATACAGCAATATTCAAATGGTTTTGTAGGATCAAGGAGCTAATGTACTGTGTCTAGTATACTACTGACGTACCGGGCAGATACAGCAATATTCAAATGGTTTTGTAGGATCAAGGAGCTACTGTACTGTGTCTAGTATACTACTGACATACCAGGCAGATACAGCAATATTCAAATGGTTTTGTAGGATCAAGGAGCTACTGTACTGTGTCTAGTATACTACTGACGTACCGGGCAGATACAGCAATATTCAAATGGTTTTGTATGATCAAGGAGCCTACTGTACTGTGTCTAGTACTACTAACGTACCAGGCAGACACAGCAATATATTCAAATGGTTTTGAATGATCAAGGAGCTACTGTACTGTGTCTAGTATACTACTAACATACATGTGTACTGGGCAGATACAGCAATTATCCAAATGGTTTTGTATGATCAAGGAGCTACTGTACTGTGTTCAATATTCAAATGGTTGCGTATGGTCAATTTACAATGTACTTGTCAATAATTTATATTTAGAAATGTTTAAGTAAAACAAATTCAAATTTGTTGGGGCTTAGCCTTAAAAATCAATGCCTATGGGTTTGAATCAATTGGAGAAAAGTGGGGCCCCTGGTACAGTAGGTTGTCGTCTTGGCAGGCTGGTGAAGTGAGAAAAAGACAGAACTTGTGCATTGTTGTATTGCCGTCTTGAAAAGTTTATCCATATTTTACGGGGCCACTTCTCCACACATGCTGTCAACATTGCAACTGGTGCACCTAGCCCACATATGGACTCCGACAAGCCAGCAATATTCAAATGGTTTTGTAGGATCAAGGAGATACTGTACTGTGTCTAGTATACTACTAACGTACCGGGCAGATACAGCAATTATTCAAACGGTTTTGTATGATCAAGGAGCTACTGTACTGTGTTCAATATTCAAATGGTTGCGTGTGGTCAATTTACTTGTCAATAAATTATATTTAGAAATGTTTAAGTAAAGCAAATTCAAATTGAATTTTGTTGGGGCTCAGTCTTAAAAATCATTGCCTATGGGTTTAAATCAATTGAAGAAAACAATGGGGCCCCTGGTACAATGTACATGTACAGTAGGTTGTCATCTTGACAGGCTGGTGAAGTGAAAAAAAGACATTGGTATGTTGCCATCTTGGCAGGCCTGTAAACACTGGGTTTGAAATGGGAAAAAAAAAAACGCAGCTTGTCCCCTGAGAGCTAGCTGACTTGGCTGGCTGGTGGGTTTGAAGTGAGAAAACGGCAGGGCTTGTCCCTTGGTAGGTTGCTGTCTTGGCTGGCCAGTGAATGGTGGGTTTGAAATAAGGTTAGACCATTGACACATTTCCAGGTATACACAAAATAAAATTCACAAAATGTTTTCAAATTCACTAAATGTGTAAACGAATCCTACATTTTAAAAAAGGAACCTTCTGTTTTTGCGATATTTGTCCTGTCTGTTTAATTTCATGAAGTACATGTAGGCCTGCTAAATGTATATCATGATTCACAGGAATTATTTGATACATTTTTTTTTAAATTTAATACAACCAGATGACTAGATGAATGCACCCCCCAGCATTTTCTGCTTCAATGCAGAAGAAATCGTAGGACTATAGTATTTGTTTTTAATCTGTACTATTGATCTAAATCTATATTACCATATTTTGGATTATTCTCCATACTAGATTATGGACAATCCGTCTGCATCATGTCATTTATTGGTAAAATGATAATTGTTTACATGTGTACACGGTCTGTATCAAATTAAACGGAAAATGCCAAGCCTAGTTTAATGGCAGGCCTTGTCCCTTGGAAGGTTGCCGTCTTGGCAGGCCACTGAACAGTGAGTTTGAAGTGAGAAAACAGCAGGGTTTGTCCCGTGGTAGGTTTCCATCTTGGCTGGCCACTGAACGGTGGGTTTGAAGTGAGAAAACAGCAGGGCTTGTCCCTTGGTAGGTTTCCATCTTGGCTGGCCACTGAACGGTGGGTTTGAAATGAGAAAATGGCAGTGCTTGTCCCTTGGTAGGTTGCTGTCTTGGCTGGCCACTGAACGGTGGGTTTGAAATGAGAAAATGGCAGTGCTTGTCCCTTGGTAGGTTGCTGTCTTGGCTGGCCACTGAACGGTGGGTTTGAAGTGAGAAAACAAGCAGGGCTTATCCCGTGGTAGGTTTCCATCTTGGCTGGCCACTGAACGGTGGGTTTGAAGTGAGAAACAGTGCTTGTCCCTTGGTAGGTTGCTGTCTTGGCTGGCCACTGAACGGTGGGTTTGAAATGAGAAAATGGCAGTGCTTGTCCCTTGGTAGGTTGCTGTCTTGGCTGGCCACTGAACGGTGGGTTTGAAGTGAGAAAACAAGCAGGGCTTATCCCGTGGTAGGTTTCCATCTTGGCTGGCCACTGAACGGTGGGTTTGAAGTGAGAAAACGGCAGGGCTTGTCCCTTGGTAGGTTGCTGTCTTGGCTGGCCGGTGGGTCTGAAGTGAGAAAACAGCAGGGCTTGTCCCTTGGTAGGTTGTTGTCTTGGCTGGCCACTGAACGGTGGGTCTGAAGTGAGAAAACGGCCGGGATTGTCCCTTGGTAGGTTGCTGTCTTGGCTGGCCGGTGAACGGTGGGTTTGAAGTGAGAAAACGGCAGGGCTTGTCCCTTGGTAGGTTGCTGTCTTGGCTGGCCAGTGAATGGTGGGTTTGAAATAAGGTTAGACCATTGACACATTTCCAGGTATACACAAAATAAAATTCACAAAATGTTTTCAAATTCACTAAATGTGTAAACGAATCCTACATTTTAAAAAAGGAACCTTCTGTTTTTGCGATATTTGTCCTGTCTGTTTAATTTCATGAAGTAGGCCTGCTAAATGTATATCATGATTCCCAGGAATTGTTTGATACATTTAAAAAAAAAATTTAATACAACCAGATGACTACATGTAGATGAATGCACCCCCCCAGCATTTTCTGCTTCAATGCAGAAGAAATCGTAGGACTATAGTATTTGTTTTTAATCTGTACTATTGATCTAAATCTGTATTACCATATTTTGGATTATTCTCCATACTAGATTATGGACAATCCGTCTGCATCATGTCATTTATTGGTAAAATGATAATTGTTTACATGTGTACACGGTCTGTGTCAAATTAAACGGAAAATGCCAAGCCTAGTTTAATGGCAGGCCTTGTCCCTTGGAAGGTTGCCGTCTTGGCAGGCCACTGAACAGTGGGTTTGAAGTGAGAAAATGGCTGGCTTGTCCCTTGGTAGGGTGCCGTCTTGGCTGGCTACTGAACAGTGAGTTTGAAGTGAGAAAACAGCAGGGTTTGTCCCGTGGTAGGTTTCCATCTTGGCTGGCCACTGAACGGTGGGTTTGAAGTGAGAAAACGGCAGGGCTTGTCCCTTGGTAGGTTTCCATCTTGGCTGGCCATTGAACGGTGGGTTTGAAGTGAGAAAACGGCAGGGCTTGTCCCTTGGTAGGTTGCTGTCTTGGCTGGCCACTGAACAGTGGGTTTGAAGTGAGAAAACGGTGGGTTTGAAGTGAGAAAACGGCAGGGCTTGTCCCTTGGTAGGTTGCCGACTTGGCTGGTTGCTGAACAGTGCGTTTGAAGTGAGAAATAGAGGTCTTGTCCAAGGGCCTCTGATGGGTTGCCGACCTGGTCATAGGCCAAACATGTAACTGTTGCCGGATTTGAAGAGTAGATACTATCCCAGTTATGGTCCACTTTCACACCTTCTGCTGCATGGAATTGCAGGATGCATGTACTGCACCTAGCCAACATTAGGCTTGGGCGGTTCCACATTTTCTGGAGCCGGTTCAGTTCCAAAAAAAAAATTTGGTTCTGAGTCGCCGAGTCAGTACCGGTTCCAAGAGATTCCAAGAAAAACATAAGGATTAAAGAAAATAACAAAACATACAGTCTAAATTTTGTTGAGCCTTGATGCGAAGGAGTTTCAACCGCAAATGCAGGGATGATTATGTTGTTTCATTATGTTTCAGAAACTAAATGCATTATGGTTTACTTTTTATTTATTTGAATAAATAATATACATGTAAAATCGAAACATTAAGCATCAGTTTAAGCTAGAGACTTGTGTCCATTATCCTACTGTTAGCATGCAACTTTACATGCCGTGCATACAACTTTGTTTTCCTACTGCCCATAAGGATTCATTTTCACCGCAATGGCTGTGGAAATCCAGAAGCTTGTTTCGGGGGTTGGAGCAATTAAGCAATAATGCCACCCCTATACACAAGGTAGCGTACTACAGTCCTATATATGCCTAGATCCCGAAAAGCGGGCAATACATCGAAAAAAATATACAAGAGTCCAATCAAAATATCGTTATAAGTTCGTAAACAAATGATCATTTAGTGTCTTTACTTTCTTGATGATGTCATCTGACATGCCGTTTTTCATACTCCTTGATTCTTTTGTCGTCCACACATTGACGTATTGAAAGTACATTAAGAACACTACACTGTAGCAACAGGACTTCATCACAAGTTTATTCATATTACAGGGCAACTTAATTCTCCACACATGCTGTCAACATTGCAACTGGTGCACCTAGCCCACACATATGGACTCCGACAAGCCAGCAATTCCATCATTCAAAATCATGCAGCCAACTGCACATGCATCATCATGATATTCTATCATTCAAAATCATTCCAATATCAATATTGTGCATCATTCAAAACTAGACAGTTGAATGGTTTTGGATGATCAATTAACTTGTTAGAAAATTGTACCAAGAGTAGGAGGGTTCAGCCGGTAAAGTAACCAACAAGCAAGTATGAACGTCAATCACTGTCAGCCGTTATTAGTCACGCACACAGGATTGAACTAATCAGAGTGTAGAAGTTTTGTATTTGTGTTACGTGGACCTACATGTACATGTACATGTACATGTACATGTAGGCCTATGGGCTAAGTGGAATGTCAGGGAGCGTCTCAAAAGTCCGAACGGTAGGAACGTTCTAATTGGATCGGTTGAGTGTTCCAGTGCGCGTACATGGAACGGTCCGTTGGACCACCGGAACGTTCCATTGGAACATTCAAAATGCTAACGTGCGTATTCACTCGTGTAAAACGTTCTGGCGTTCCAATGGATTGCGGGCGTGTGCCCACGGGAATGTTCTTTTGCGCCTAGAACGTGCCCGACGTTTGAGACGCTCCCTTATCTTGTCTCAAGTGTAGATAAATTTGTCAATTTATTTCTGGATCCTTTACAATACAAATGACACTTTGACATTTTGAAATTAAATCAAGATGGGTATTTATGAATGGAAATAAAAGTTTGTAATACATGTTTAACTGTCTTTAAAAGTCTTAAAGAACTCGGGGTCATGGCAACAAGCTTGATCCTTTACCACCTGTGACCACAACCCCTTGGTCTTCATCCTGCAGTAAAGATTTCATTTTTAAAACCTTACCGGTGTCGGGAGAAACATTAGCTGTGAACTGCCTCTGATGGGTGCCCAGGTTCGTCAAAGTCTTCTTGGGAATATTACTCAGGACTTATGCTCCGCCAGCAGTTACAGGTTGCTGGACGTTGAATGAACTTGCAGATATGCATCATCTACATGTATAAAACATACAAATCATTTAAATTTTGCTATATTTTTTTTACAATGAAAATGTTGCCAAAACAAAAGATAATTTACAGAATGTACTCTGTAAAAAGGAAGTAAATAACAGAATAATTGTCTGGGGCATGAATAATGAGTAATTAATTGAATATGAATTATCAGCGCGATAGATACACTTAAAAATGTTGGTCTAATAATGAGTACTGTTGTGTCTTTAACAATGCTTTGGTAAATGAATTTATTTGGCAAAATATATTATATAAAATATCTCATTCTACAAAAGAAACAGAATTAAGGTGAAATTTACGTGAAATTTGTGTGAAATATGCATGTGTACACAATATACTGTATACTTGGTTGTCTGTTTTCTATCCATTTTTCATTTTATTTTAATATTTAATATTTTAATTAACCAGTTCGCGTCGGAGGCCGTGTATACACGCACATTTTTTTTTGGACAGCGGATCGGAGAGCGTCTAAACACGCCAAAGGATTCTCGGGAATATTTGTATAGATTCCCGGTCGACGTGGCAACGAGCCATAAGCATACGGTGGAAGACGCGGTCTCCCCAGTCACGCTCTGGTGAGCACCATTGTTCGCGTTTGTGCAGTAAAAATAAACCCGCCACGGGGGTTCGGAAAAACTGTTTTATTCCCGGTGCGAACTGGTTAAAGTCAATATCAATACTCTTATATAACTGAATTTTTAAATATAAATGATCATATCTATTTTTATACTGTAATTGTAATGTTTTTATTTTGGATATTTTATGTTAAATTTGAATCAATTTAGCCTTTGGCTACAAGTTCAAATTGTTTTAATAAACCATCAATAATAATAATAATAATAATAGGAAAACACATAAATTTTAAGATGAACAAAAAACAATCTCATCTCATCCATTCTCAGGCAATACAAAAATAAAGAACAATGCCAAATTGTTTAATTTCCTAATTCTTTATGGAAATATATTGTTCCATTATGTACATGTAGTAATTATATTTAATGTCCCTTTTGTTTAAATAAAGAAAGGCTTACTCTCATTCATCTTTATGTAGATGGCACAGAATAAGAAACCTCCACATTTTGTTTAGTAAACAAAACAAAACAGTCACATTATCAAAGTTTATGTAAAATGAAGTGTCTAAAATCCATTCTTTAACTTGTCTCCAAACAGAACTACATTGTAGTCTCACTACATGTACAACAGATGAACTGTAAGGTCTCACTCTCGGTTTTGCTAAAGGTAAACAAATTGTTTTCTTTTTCTGCAAATTTTTGTGGACACCCAAATTTCAATGGATTGAAACCAGTTTAACTCGAGTGTCCCCAGTACATTTAAAAGAAAAACAATACATAGTACATTGAAGCCTTTAGAGATCTGTTGATTCACATTCAACCATAAAGTCTGGTGGAACCTTTTTGTCCTTCAAGAGTGTCTCAAAATTAACAGGTATAAAAGTGGAACAGATAGTTTTGAGTTTTCAGACTACTAGATTTTCCTAATGTTTAATTTCAATTCTATTATGATTGTTTAAAGTGATTGCTGCATTAGCGTTTGACGCAGTTTGCACATGCAGATGCAGCCTGCAGGTGATAAATTATTATCCGTTGAAAATTTCTGCCACCCTGAATGAAAATCCCTGTGAGACCGCTGATAATAAATGCACTTCTTAACCCTGCTACTACTACTACAAGGGTTAAAATCAGTCAAAATGTTGAAATACTTCCCAAGGTATATCTAGTGCACTTACAAGACAAACACTGTCAAACCTTACATGTAGCAAGTACATTTACAGGTCAAAATGAGTCGACCGTTTTTGACTGGTAAAAGCATTGTCTGGTATTGTTCAGGGTGGTCAAAATGACAGTAAAAACCAGTCAAAAATGCCCCTGTGTGCACATTTGGGTCAACAGTCAAAACAGGCAGTTGACTGGTTTTGACCACTACAGCAACTTTCCATTAATCCTGTGATTATATACTACAACACATTGGTCATCAAAGCATCAGTCTGATTGATAGGTGAATGGCAATGTATAAAACAAGATTGTTGTCTCGGGGGTTGAGCAATGCTTGAGTATCCTCCATTAAACATTTTCCCATAGATATTCTGATATTCTAAGTGTTCTTTACTTAAAAGTGGCCTTGCTCAATGAAATTTCACTGGCTTGTAATAACATAATTTACAAGTTACATGTACATACAGTAGCAAAATATTGTGTGTTGTGTAAAAAGGAAAGCAAAGTCGAGAAGTCCCAATATGCTTTTGTACATGTATACTCTTGGTCAAAAACAATTTTTGAAAACTTACCTCAACTTGGGAAGCTAAGAATTTCTCGTTGAGGATTTTGAGTTACTCCTGGTTCTTGGCGACTGTATACTCTCTGGGCATCTTCAGGTCAGAGCCTTTGATGGTCACCAGTGAGCGAGGACTGAATGAATGAAATGTCTTGTGCTCTGAAAGAATGGAAGAAAAAAAACTTTCATTAATTATTCTGCATTAAAATGAAATGCCTATCAAGACAGTTGAGACAATCTGTTGAGATGTGACCATGGAGATGCATTGAGGGTTGATATTATATTATAGTAGTAGTACCAAATCTAGTCAGTACCAAATCTAGTCAGTATCACAGTCATTATCAAATCGGATTCGGTGCATATGTCACATACAATAAACTGTTGCATGAAAAAGAGGATATATTTTTTTTGTATAAATCATCACACTTACATATGTGCAATGTACATGTACATGTACCCAATGCATATTATTTGTGAAAAGCCACACTATTCAGTAATTAATGTACAGTACAATGATACTCAAGTACACACTTTATTCACAGTAAATTATAGATGCATTGCATGAATGTATAGAGTATGATGTCATTCATCAGTTTGCGCATGTGCAGCAAATTTCAAAATGGTATTGACGTCGGAAGATGTAATCATACACATAAATGTTTAGCATTGGATCTGCTATTGTACAGTACAATGGCTTAATTGCCAGAAATTTATAAGCGATCCTTTCAAACTTGACACATACTTGACCATAACATGTAGTTGTCAATAAAGTACATGTATAGTTTCAGGTAAAGTTGTGATGTCATGGTGACGTCATCAGATATCAAATTACACGAAATCAAATTTTAATATTTCAAAAAATCATATCTCATGAACCACAACAGATATTTACACAATCTTTGCATCATCTTATAGATCAATTATGTGACATTTCGTACACAGACTTCTGCTTCTCTGACTTCTGAAGCACTTTTATAGGGTCCATAATATGGTATTTGGACATGCTTTCAGTGGACAAAATGACTACTGACATGTGACCTTTTTAAAAATGTGACTAATGTTGTCATCACATGTCACAGTGCCCTCTGACGACTCTTCTCTGCACCTGAATAATCCGTAAACCAAGTAATAAAATTGAAGTGACGTAATTTTACAACAAAATTTGGAAATTTTCCAAAAATATTATTGTCATTTATGATCATTTCATTGAAACGAAGTTAATCCAAACACCGCATATTTATTCCAATAAACTCTTGAGCTCTAGTTGAAACATGAATGTGCAGAACACACAAGGTCATAAAGACATTCATCATATTCGTTAAACCTCATCCATGATTCACTGTGTCAAGTTCGGACAATAGTTGCAATAAGCTTAACAAACTTTTAATCAACATTCTTCTGGGGTTATATTTTCATGTTATACAATGTATGTTTTTAGTATTTGGGGTTATAATACTGTAGCTTTTGACAGAATATCTTTAACAAAACAGCCCAGAAGCTGGCATTTTTTCGTTCATACATTGATGATACATGTATTACCATCTACTGTGGATTTCTATTAACCCTTCTACACATGGAGACCACTCCACTAAAGTCTGTTCTTCAGCAACCTTCAGTACATACATGTACAAGCCTGCTGTCCTTTCCAAGTAATCTTACAAAATCAACTGTGTGCCACCCAAGGCCACTGTAAATGTTTGAACATGGCCTGCAATGTATTGATGGGAGACCCACTTTACCATGTAATCTCAGTGGTGTGACAGTGCAGATGGGTAACCACTGGCAACAGCTAATGGCTTTGAGTGGCCTGAATGGGTTGTTTCAAAAAATTGTGGAGATCCCCATTTGCCAATCATTAGGCCTCGGGTTATTTGGGTATTCATATTAATATGAATGTTGTAGAGAGATTTAGACACAATAAAAACAGCACATATATATGCAATTTCTGATTATGTTATCCCCCCTTCCCCTGAAAGAAGGCTATGTCCTCAGTGCTATAAATTAGGATTGAAAAATTTAACTGGCCAACTTACAAAGGATTGCCTGTTCACAACCATCTACTGTGGATTTCTATTGAACCAGACATATTCAAAAGTACACTGTACACCCACTCATGATGAAATCATCCATGCAGTTGAAGTTTGAAATAATTCAATGACACTACCCCCACACCAGAAATGAGGATCCCCACTTGCCAATCGTTAGGCTCAAGTCACCTTTCCAAATAATAATTATACAATGGACCTCAACCCCTGAAATCGTGTTCAAAGCCAAAAGCTACATGTATAGCCAATTTACTTACAATGGAATGCCTGTTCACAACCATCTACTGTGGATTTCTATTGAACCAGACATATTCAAAAGTACAACCACTCATCATAAATCATCCATACAGTTGAAGTTTGAAATAATTCAATGACAAACCCCCACACCAGAAATGAGGATCCCCACTTGCCTCAAGTCACCTTTCCAAATAATAATTATATTTACAATGGACCTCAACCCCTGATGAAATGGTGTTCAAAGCCAAAGAGCCAACTTACTTACAATGGAATGCCTGTTCACAACCATCTACTGTGGATTTCTATTGAACCAGACATATTTAAAAGTACAACCACTCATCATAAAATCATCCATGCAGTTAGTTTGAAAGCTAACTATGCTTTTGTAAATCATCTAAGCGGCACAATCATCACTTAACTGATTTCAATACATTCCACGAATAAGAAAGATCCATTATTAAAATAGATTGCACTATGGGGTGTCGTGGCCGAGCGGTCTAGCTTACCGGATTCAAGTTCTGGTGTTAGCAAGATAATGTGGGTTCGAATCACGGCCGTGACACTTGTGTCCTTGAGCAAGACACTTAATCATAATTGCTTCTCTCCACCCAGGGGTTAAATGGGTACCTGTGAAGGCAGAGTTGGTTTGCTCTATATGCGCTAGAAATGGCAGCAATTGAGCTGTATACTCCCCAGGGAGCTGAGATGGTTTCAGGAATGATTTATGAGCCTTATGAGCAGGGATAATAATATAATGCGCCTTGAGCACCACTTAGTTGGTGGATACGTGCGCTATATAAATCCACACATTATTATTATTATTATTAAGTGGAGATCCCCATTTGCCAATCGTTTCCAAATGATAATTATATTTCCTCCTCAACTAAAGTTATGACCTTTCAAAGACGGTTTATTCTAAAACCCACAAACGGAGAAATTAGGCTTCAAAGTTGGCTATGCAGTAAATGTAAATCCCTTGAACTATTAATAGGACAGGATCAGGACTAGTGTAGAGCTTTCCATTGATGGGTTATTCATAGGGGGGCGTGCTTTGGAGAATTCATGAGCGTCGGCCAAAACGTGCCTTGTTTTAGAGTGAATTTTGTTAATCTTCTAATTATTTTAAAATGCATTGGGTTCAAAAACATCCCAAAAATACATTTTATACTTTGATTTTCCTTTAAAAAAAATTTAAGAGGAAATTTAAAGACAACAACTTCCATTTGGAACCAAAATCTCAAAAATGACACTATGGTCAATTTTTACTTACGACAGGTTTTCCCCGACTGCCACACATATACTACAAATAACACCCGTTTTGGAAATTACTAAACTTCACAGAGATTGATTAATTTATGCAATTTTGACTAAAAAACATGAGTTTGATTTTTGTTGACATTCTGAATTGCATTGTGTACTTTATTGAAATCTACAGTTACAGGGTCTAAAGCCTATTAGTTTTCTAATTACACAAAACTATTTGGAAGCCACAAAATATAAACTTGCTCATATTTGTCTGGAAAAAGAACATGACAAACCTTGAACTATCAGCCCTCAAAAAGCTGAGGAACAACCCTGAAATCATGATCAAACCATACGATAAAGGAAGAGGCATTTGCGTTATGAACCGCTCCGACTACATACAGGTTGGAGACAAACATCTCGAATCAGAGCAACTACACCGAGCGTGATCAAGATATCCCACAACAAACCATCCTGTTAGTGCTTAATGTCCTAACCGAAATGTGAAATGTGAAACAAAGACCGTATCGACAAACACACTCTGGCTTATCTTGATCTGAGCTCACAGGCATGTCACATTCCAACAATGTCTTTTCTACCGAAAATTCACAAAACACCTTTTGTTGGAAGACCGATCATAAGCGTAACTAGTGTCCAATTTTCAGGGGGCACGAGGGGGTGCACCGCTTTTTTTAAAAAGGGGGAAAATACGCCACAGCCAAATATTTGACCCTATTTTAACTCTTAAAAAGGGGGGTGGGTGTTGATGTTCTGTGACCTCAATCAAAATATTTTCTTGTTGAAAATTTGCAGGGGGCTACTTTTTTCAGAAAATTTTCCGCTGCCCCTCCCTTTTTGCCTTTTAAGATGATTTTAAAAATTGAACAGGAGGCTCACCGATACTTTAATTATTATTTTATTATTTGCCATTTGGATTATTATAGGTGTTTTAGTGGGGTACCCTTAATGGGGTATATAAGGTATAATTCTTATGTTCATCAGGCCTGAGTTTTTTAATTTGTTTTTACGGAAATTATCTTGTGACATCTCGAAAATAAAATCCTACAACAGGCTGGTCATATCCTCACATGGTGGCGCATATGATGACATACATAGTGGTGAACTAAAAGATTTCAAATATGAATCAGATGTACCCAACTCTCAAATTCACATACAAGGCCTCAAAAACCTCAATCGATTATCTTGAACCATTTTTAACGGAAAATGTTTCTGTGAAACTGGCATACTAGACACAAACATCAAACCTACAGAAACATACAGTGTACCAGTTTCTGCACAAAACCTCATCCCACCAACCCCATGTGTTCAAATTTAAAGCTATGGAGAAACTCCGATATGGTAGAAAAACCAACAAAATTATTAGCCAGATGCTATACTCAAACTGAAATACAACAAATAAAGTGTCACTGGCCAACCAGCCAAACTGATTCATAAATTACCAAAAGGTAAACAAAACAAGAAAGTACCCTAGTCTTCTCAACATGACCTACCATATAATCCATTTGTAAACCACAAAGATGTGAAACATTACAACAAAACAAACAACTCTAGGAAATATTTCCGAAACTACCTTTTGTTGCTTTCAGAAAGGCTCAAAACATTCTGGAGCAAATCTCACAAATACAGACATGACAGATGCAAAAAGATCAACTGAGAAACTCATTCCCACCCCATATGATTGCGGCTTTTTTAAAGAACCAGATGAAACACTCAATGTTCTCCTCTCCTTAACCCCTTGCGTACAGTATTATTTTTACCGAGTGAAGGTGGTTGCAGCCAACCAAGAAACATCTATGGGGCCGGGGGAGGGGGTCGGGGAGCGCTGGGTCAAAACCCGGCCGTGGACATGTGCACAACTCCCACATAGCGTAATTGAAAGGCCGGTGTTCAGAAATCTCATGAAAAGGCTGTATTTAGAATGCTCTCGAAAGCCCAATCTATTATATAACACTCTATTTCAAGAACAATATGGTTCACCGAACTACCAGCCTTCTTGAAGATTTCTATTCAAGGCAAATTCTCACCAAATGCAGCTGGAAAATCAAATAATTCACCGGCCGCGGCTATAGCCGTCAACCGTACGCAAGGGGTTTTAGAGGAACAAATCACATAAACACAACGAACAAACTCACTCAAACAAAATGGACAAATAACACAGAGAATAAGAGAGTGAGACAATCCGATTTTTTTGAATCATTACCTGCAACAGAAGATTGCCCACAATTGAGGCATGAAAGCTTTAGCTATTGCTACCAAAGGATCTGAAAAAATATCCTGTCTCTCAAAACATTTCCCCAATCTGTCCAATCAGTCATATTTTTTGTTCATTTTGTACCAATGGTCAACTATTCCCACACACAGCAAACCTTTGTCAAACTGACAAACAATGGAAATAGTCAGGTACGGACTCAAATCATTTTGTACAACAAATACAATTTGAAAAACAACAAGTCAACAGAGTTGAAGTGTCAAAATTGTATCAATTACGCTGTAAATAATCATCCTGTTGTTTGAAATCTGTGCTTTCATACAGTGCACAGAATTTGAAAATTTCATATTAATTTTTAAAATCCCCTGTGTCTCACACCATAGAGAAAGGACTCTATGCTCACACCTACCCCACTCCCGTCAACATTTTCTCACACCTACACCCTGACCCCTCCCTCTCGTTTAATGTTTTTGATTTAGGTGTTCAACTTTGGAAATTTTTAGGTCCACTTGGATTTTATTTGTGTATGCTATGCATATAATTGCCTTTTAATGACTGCACATCAATGATGGCAGAATGATTTTGAAAGTAAGGGGGGCGAGGAGCGTAGGAAATCCAAACCAGTGAGCACAGTGAGCACAGTGACCGGAGTGAGTCAGCGAGCTCACGGCGTTGGGGTCCGGGGCCCACTTTTTTTTTTTTCCCCGTCATTCATAGGCCTATTAACCCTAACCCCTTGGGTATTTTTACTAGAAAGTATCCTTAATCCACCAAAATCCACCAATTTTGTCACACACAAAATGCTGGTGTCCTGAATCCATCAGAATCCGCCAGTGTAGATATTGGACATATCCTGAATCCGCCAAAATCCACCACTAAATTTTTGGTGGATTTTGGCGGATTCAGGATACCATGCTCACATGAAAATTTGTATAGTATGTTGCTGCATAGAATCCATCAAAATCTAACATATACAGTACATGTAACTATAATCCATCAACCAACATGACCAAGCAGTTAAAAACTATTGAAATCCTGAATCCATCAAAATCCGCCACATGCTCAATGTGGATCAGGTATCCTGAATCCGCCAAAATCTTCCAATACAGGGGGATGGATTTTGATGGATTCAGGGTGGTTAGGGTTAATGAAACTTACCAATTTTCTGTGTATAAAACATAATACGTTTGATTTGTGAAATTTTCCACTTCAAATTTACCGGTACCCAAGATTCAATCTACAATCGAATGGCCCCAGCCCTCACATGGTGCACTGCCTTCACGCACACTGTGTGCCAACGATTGCGACTCAAATCTACACGTTTTCCAATCGAATGTTCCATCACATGTTTTCCACTGGCTTCGCGCACTGTTTTGTTTGTCAACGATTGTGACTCAATCTACACGTTTTCAAATCAAATGGCCCTCACACGTTGTGCACTGGCTACCCGCACTGTACGTACGTGTGTCAACGATTGCGACTCGATCTACACGTTTTCAAATCGAATGGCCACTCACATGTTGCATGTTGAGCATTGCACGCAATATGGATGAATTTGCTGTGTCAATCACAGCGAAAAGTACATGTACACACTGTAGGTCTATCACACTATTCAGCAAAATATTAAGAATAAGTCTAAATGGATCTTTCCAATGTTTGTTTGAACAACATTTACCAGACCAGTACCAGGGTTTTATTCTTTAGGTACTTGTGCATACTGCTAGATCATCGTCTTTGAAAAACATGGTATGTGGTTTCAGTTCCAATGCATTTCAATCTTAAAATGACAGTCAAGGAGAAAAAAAATTTAAAAAATAAAATAAAAAAACAAAAAAATCCCGACCGACCGACCCCTTTAAATATTTTCACTGGAGGGCAACTCAACATTTATTTTTTGGCATAATGAGCAAGAGAAGTAAATGGAATATGAAAACTGGAAGCTTGAGGACAAGTGTAAATGAAAACGAATTTCAAGAGTCCATGTAAATACTGTTAATTGAAGTTGATAAAGTATTACAATTGCATTAGAAACTTTATCTATAAAGAAGGGTTTGAGTTTGTTGAGAGTGTTACTAAGAAATACAAATGGTTAATAAGCCAAGATACATGTATCCAATAATTTTATAGTACAGGCATAAATGCATATTTCAAAAACCTTGCAAAAACATGACAAGATAGAGATAGGTATGTAATTACTGACATAATTAGAGTCACTAATTTTACACAAATAAATCTAGGCAAGAGGCTGTCACACAAAATAATTATTTTTGTCTTTTGGTGATATCTAAGGTGAATTTATTAAAATTAAGTCAAGCAAACTGTATGTTAATAATACTGTCCAAAAAAACCCAATAAATTGGCTGCCAAAAATCTAAGATGCATGGCTGCCATTTCTACATGAACTGGCTAATTTTTGACAAAGGAAGGCACAGAAAGATTTGTTGATTGTCTGTGTAGATGTTATTTGAGGTCATTTGCAATTTGGAAAGTGAAACAAATAGGAACTCTGCCTTTTCAGGTGGCTGCCATAAATCCAATCGGTACCATTTTATTTTAGGTTACTTTCCAGTTTGTGTTAGTAAAAGATTTGTAGAAACCTGACCAATGTGGTTATGAGTTTTATATTGGCTTATATGATTTTATGAGGGAATTAAAGCATTATCTTGCAAATCATGAACGACCATGTGGAATTGTTTGTTTTCTTTTTTCGCAAAGTTGTGAAGCTGTAATGTAAAAATCTGTAAAGTTCAGGACAAACATCCAAGGTCATAGATATTATTTATCATATTTGTTTGACTGCGTCCATGTCAAGGGTGTGATTGATTGTGTCAGCATCCCAAAATTTTGCAACAATGGTTACAATAGGCCTAACAAACTTTTCAATCAACACTTTTCAGGGTTTATACATTATTTCAAAGCTGTCTTCACCGTCATACATTTAATGCTTGACTTTGTTGGGAATCACAGTTGAGTAACAGGTTCTCATTCTACCAACATCTATCAGAGTGCATTACTGATCCCCGGAATAAAAAATCACTTCTAATAACTTAAAGCTTGTAATAAACACAACCATGGCATTGATGCGTTCGATGATGGTTAAGATTTTACTCATCTACCTGATGATCATGAGTGGATGTGACAAAGCTAACGGGAGATGTAAATCTGCTATAAAAGAACCCTGCCCTAGTGGTTGGAACCAATGGGGAGACAACTGCTACAAAGTCATTGGTCAACAAACATGGTCTGAGGCAAAGGGCCTGTGTGGCAAAATGGGAAGCATAATGGTCGCCCCAAATTCTGTGGAGGAGGCGGCCCATATCTGGAGTCTCTCATCTACTACTACCTGGATCAACTGTAATGACGAGGAGGTCGAAGGTAAGCTACAAAATTGTCAATTTAAGTCTTACACATTACATGTTTGACAAAGATCTTGCAAGTATCTATACATGGGGTCAATTGTGGTTTGTATAGATTACAAATATACTGTTGTTTCAGCAATCAAGCTGTACATCATCTTTTTGATGGTCCGCTGGACAAATGAGAGTTAAAACGTCAGGGGACAAAATTACAAAGACTGCACTTAATCTTAGTACACATTTTGCACTATTCCACTCAATGGGCCATAATTTTATCATTTTCAAATACGTTAACATCGTGAAATTAAAAAAAATACTAATAAAAGTAGCCTTAAAATATCTCAAATTCGCCCTCTCCTTAAGAAAAGTGGTCTGGACAAGGAAGTGTTCAATAACTACAGACCCATTTCCAACTTGAGTTTTCTAGGCAAGACTATTGAACGCATTGTGTCATCTAGACTATGTGCTTTCATGCGTAACAACTGTCTCTTTGACCCATTTCAATCAGCGTACAGACCTAATCACAGTACTGAAACCGCCCTATTGCGCGTTCAGAATGATATTCTGATTGCTCTAGAACAACAACAAATCACTGCTCTTATTTTTCTCGATCTGAGTGCGGCATTTGATACCGTGGACCACGCTGTGCTCCTGTCTAGACTCCGTAACACCATTGGTTTGCAGGATCATGCTCTGCAATGGTGTAAATCATACCTGGAGTCAAGACCGCAGTACGTGCGTGTTGGTAATGCCGCCTCGAACCCTGTCCATCTTGATTTCTCTGTTCCACAGGGCTCGGTTCTCGGTCCACAGTCCACAGTTGTTCACATTATATATATTTCCTCTTAAACAAATCATCCAGTGGCAAAACCTTCAATATCACATGTATGCTGATGACACACAATTATATCTATCTTTCAATCACTCCCAACAACATGCTGAATCTGCTATAAATTGTATTGAGTCACGTATTGATGACATTCGTCAATGGATGAACGACAACTTCTTGAAAATCAATGACACCAAAACTGAATTCATGTTGATAGATTCTCCACAGCAGTTGTCTAAAGTCTCCATTCCGTTTGTTACTGTAGGTGATTCTCACATCAGCCCAGTAGACCACGCCCGTAATCTTGGTGTTATTTTTGACTCGTCCATGTCTCTAAATAATCACATTTCTCACACAGTTCGTTCTGCTTCATTCCATATCCGCAACATAGGAAAGATCCGAAAATATCTTGACCGCAGTTCTACGGAACAGATTGTCCACTCATTTGTTACGTCTCGGCTAGACATGGGGAATTCCCTTCTGTTTGGCCTTCCAGATAAACAACTTTCTCGTCTCCAACGCATTCAAAATACTGCTGCTCGCGTGGTCACTTTAACTAAGAAACATTCTCACATAACACCCGTCCTTTTAGATTTGCATTGGCTCCCTATATCATCTAGAATCATTTTCAAACTTATGCTGATGGTCTTCAACGCTCTCAATGGAAAAGCTCCTGCTTACATCTTGGACATGCTCAACATTTATAAACCTTCTCGCAACCTTCGCTCTGGCAGTAAATATCTTCTTCAAGAATCGAACTGTCACCGCACTTGGGGGGACAGTTCTTTCTCCTTTGCAGCTCCACGTCTATGGAATAAGTTACCCATTCATATCAGAACCTCTAAGACCATTCTATCCTTCAAGAAATCTCTCAAAACTCACCTCATGTCAACAGCATTTTCTTAACTGTTTTTCTTTACAATTTTCTCTTTTCCTGCCTTTTGGTTTTGTTATCTTTTTTGTCTAAGCGCCCTGAGCACCATTTTTTGGTGGATATGTGCGCTCTACAAGACCCCGTTATTATTATTATTATTATTATTAAACAAGGAATTATCAACATGAAAATTCTCACAAGGGAATTCTACCAATTTGGGAGAGGATAAGTTCTTGAAAGTAATCTCTTACTCTCTTTGTCCTACCTCAAAACTATTGACAATTGTGGTCCACCCTGTGAAACCTTATAAAAAGTACTTAAAAAACATGCGGACAGTGAAAATCCATGCAGAATATATCTAAAAGTCAAACTTACTGGTCCGGCTGGCTACAGTGAAAAAAAGTTTCTTACATACTGTATGTGACCTGTCACCACAAAATGAGCTTAAAGTCGGAAATTTAAACAATTTCTGGATTCAGTAGAACAAGAGCTTTCCAATGATACACTTGGGGTTACAGCGATCCCCCCAGACCACCAGAGGGGGATTTGCGGCTTTGTTTCCATCTTTGTTTTAAGTTGTTTGTCAGAACATGATAAAAGCTACCAAAGAAATTGGCCTGAAATTGAGGTTTTTAATTGTCTTATTGAGCTGAAAATTTGGAATTCGATATAAAGCGATTTACAAATTGCAAGTATAACAACCAAAAAAAAAAAAGACCTCCCTCCGGTTTTTCACTTTTCCTAATGTACATGTACTGTGAAATGGTATAGTGCGACTTTATGCTCATTTCGTTGCAATTACAGGTCATATATGTATATGTGTTCATGTACAGTAGATGTACACTATACATGTACATGAATACTGCACGTTCAAGTAAATGTATAATTACATGTAGACATTACAGTCAGAAACAATTTCAAGATTTTAACAGCAGACTATTGGATTTAAAGAAACAAATCATGTTTTCTACACACAGACCTTCTCTAAACATTGAAAATGTTTCAATATCACAGCAAAGTTACCTGTACTTTAATACAAAGTCAGTGTCATTACCAAAAGTAATTCTCATTTGTTCAAAGATCAGATGTGAAATTTGTGACCCGTTACATGTTTTCATATCTAGTTTGAATCAGCAATCGGTGGCCGAAACTTTTGTTAAATACAATGATTAGCTTAGATGACGTCAGTAACTTGCGTTACAATTTTTTAAGCCACACCCAGGAAGTTTTAGGCAAATGTGGCTTTTTTGATGTTATTGATAGTGCAAAGTTAGGGAAATTACCTCAGAATCCATACTGGATTAATTCTGTAAAGACTATTATTGTTGATATATCTGCAAATGATTGGAGGGACGAGGTATGCAGTAAAACGTCCCTTGCAGACTACATGACCATTAAAGATAATCCGGGCTTAGAGGCTTATCTTTTGGATAAAACCGATTTTCACGGCGCGTCTTTGAAATTTTAAATTCGCTCTAATACCCTTCCACTTGACCGCAAAATCAGTAGGTGGACACCAGATATTGATGGGACATGTACTCTGTGCAATAATGGTGATGAAGATGTGAAGCACTTTCTATTTATTTGTCATGCGCTCCATTCAATTAGATCCGATGAGTATACTAAGCTTCAAGATAACCTTTTCAGAAACGATTGTGTTGATGTTTGGGAACTATTTATTTCTGGTAATCTAGATATTAAATACAGTCTTACGCTTGGTAGCACACCTTTATCCTATGTAAATAATGCAGTAAATATAGGTTATATTTTTGACAAGTTCTGTAAATCTTTTATAAAGCGCGCTTGGAAGACAAGAAATGTATTGAAATCGAATAGTGACTAGTTATGTACTACAATCTACGATGCTGTGTTATTATTTGTATATTACATGTAAATCTATTTTATATTTTTGTTTCATCTCATATTTTATATGGGTATGAGTGTTCAAATGTCGCGCATATGTAGGCCTGTGTAGGTCTAAGCATGGAGGAAGATTTTCTTCCTCCATGGTCTAAGTATGTGTATGGTATGTTTTAAGTTTAGATCGCGGTTTCAACGCGGCTGGTTCGTGGTGTGCGACAGGAGGCGGAATATATTCAAAACAAGTCACGGCAGAGTGATTTTGAATGGATTTCGCCGTTGTCGTATACGCGCGAGCTAGCCGTATAACGTCGAAATCTTCTTATTATTAAAGTATTAAATTAGTGTGCTTGTAAGTGTTTGGGACTAAAATGCATTTTTTACGGGCCTGCATGTTTATGTTTACTTTTCTGCACTTACCTTGTAGGCTTGTTTGGGTTCTGAAATTTTTTTAGCTACGGTGATTTCTAGTGTTTTTCAAATGTTTAGAATTGGAACGTGTTTGCAGGGTGGGAGGAGTCGGTGGACCATGTAGGACCGTATGTTTTTCCCTTTCACATAATAATACTATTAATATTATAATATTGTTGGTATATATTGTTTCAGTAGTTCTTTTTGATGTATTTCTGAACGCACCGCCGGGTAGGCGTGTGCCACTGTTTTAAAAGTGTATGTTCAAATAAATAAATAAATAAATATATGGTTATTTCACACAGTAACAGGTACAGTAGGCCAAAATGATTCAACATACATGTACATACAGTGTGACTGTCATAAATTAATCATTTAAGGACAAAGTCAGACACAACTAGAGCTCAAGTGTTTGTTGGAACAAACACACGGTGTTCGTGTGAACTTCTGGTTCAATCAAATTATCATTGATGATGTGATTGATGTCATAATCATATTTTGCAAATGTGCATCATGTTTTATTATAAAAATATCAATTTCATATTCCCCCTCTCGGCCTCACTCCCAAAGGAGTGCAGAGCACGGCATTTGGCATCAGCTTGGCTGCAGGAGGTGCAAAAAAAGGTTTTTGAGTCGAAAACCAGTCCGCCTTAGGGGCTCCACTCCTGATTTGTGTCAGGTTTACTCCCTAGCCTTTACCTTTCCCAATGAACTCACAAGGCAGTGAGACTATTAGTGAGACCCATAGCTATTCGAGGGCTTAAAACCAGAACTGGTTATTTTCAAAAACGGCATTTTGAAAAAATGAGTTTAAAAATTTGAATCTTTCTGAAAAATCAAAAAAATTCATCTTCAAAATTTCTCTAACCAATATTTTGCTATAAAGGTTTATTGTTGGGGCTTCATACTCGTTTCTGCCCTGGATTAGGGATGTGCGTTTTCGGATATTTTTGGAACCGGATATCTGAAATCAAGAAACTTCGGATACCCGGATACCCGTTTTAATTGTCAATTTCAACTTTTTTTATTAATAGCGCAACAATTAATGTGGACGTTCCCTATAATAATATCCCATCATGGTACACACTCCCAGTGCAGACATCAAGCATGCATTAATCCAGTAACTGCAAACAATAGGCAAACATTGTATCACACTGAATCAGTTACAGGAAAGTGTGTGGAAACTGTCCGTATGTACTTATATAATGGCATTATCTAGTGTAATCTCTTGAATCTCTTATTGTAAAAGTGTAAACATTATAACATTATTCAAGAGTCACAGATTTCTGTTGGTACCACTCAAATGTTAAGTCCGAATTTTTAAAAGTCGTTTATGGGTAATTGGAACCAAAAAATGGAACCGGGTAATGACAGTTTCGGTCGGGTATCCAGATACCGGGATACCAGGCACAGCTTTACCCTGGATGGGTCAAAAACACAAAGAAAGGACATATTGTACCCTGTTTTAAGCCCTTGATATCTTTTGTGGTTAATGAGATGACTTTTTGAAAAATTAAACCTCTATTTGATGTAATTCACGATATGATGACATCATACAAAAACAGAAGGTTGGGAAGACATTGTGGGTCTATAAGCCGCGCCAGACAAATCATTGATATGTGGACTTTATAATAGGTAAAGTGTGTCGCCTGTAAATATGCATGATGGTGCTATTTCTCTTACAAAAATTATGATTTCTCCACTCATTGTTCAGGAGGTTCACTTGCGCATTATTTATTCATGAGCAGTGGGTACAAGGCTGCTCATAAACCCTGGGAATGAGGAAAGTTCATTCTCTTATGCTGTTCATGGTTACAATTTGCCTTTTCTTGAAGAATCCGCAACTTTTCCAGACCTGAAACACGTTGCCAATGAAACATCTTAAGTTTACTAGGTGTTTTGCAAATGTGGGAATTGTTTGTTTGTTTTCGAAAAAAAAAAAAAAAAACCTTGTTAGATGAAAGAACGTGTATTCATGAGCAGTGGGTCTGAGGCTGCTCATAAGCCCTGGGAATGAGGGAGGTTCTTATGCTCATAGATGGCTGTACACGATTCAGTGGTTATAAATAATTTGTGTTTCAGATTTGCTTTTTCTTCAAGAATCTGCAAATTTTCCAAACCTGAAACATGTTGACAATGAAACATATTAATTTTACTGTGTTTTTAAGGTGTTTTGCAAATGTGGGAATTATGCAAGCTTGCTTTTAAGAAAAAAATAAAATAAAATAAACATCCGTTGCAGTCTGAGGCATTGAGGGCAGAATGTATTTAATTACTATAATTAAATAGAAAATCATTTTGTGATGATATTCTTATGTCACGGTTATTATTAGAGCAATCTAGGAATTCCAAGGATTGTAAGCGCAAAATGTGAAGTCATTCTGAGCTTGTCAAGTATGTTTTTTGTTGGACATGTTTCACAAGGAAGAAGGAGAAGGAAAAAAATGAACAATTTCAAAGAGATGTTCGTGCTGTCGCACGAACACCTAAAAATATGAACCAATTTTACATGGTAACCAATGTTTCTATTTGGTTTAACGTATTAATAATGCGATGCACAATCAGACATTTATTTCAAAACACCAGCATCAGACACATTAGGAAACTGTAAATCTACATGAATACATTATGTACATGTATCAAATATTTTAACTTACAGACAGTTCCCATGGGAAACAAAATGTAATTATGAAAAAATAAAATAGCCCGAGGGAAAAAAAAGTCCAGTTTCTGGTCATACTGTAGATCTGCTTCAAAATCTGGTTTTTTCTTGGTGCTAATCTGTTTTTTAAGTGATACATGTAATGTATATGTTATACAGGATTATTGGAACCAGACCAAATTTCACTATGAATAACTATACCTGAAAATGCCCTGAAAATCCGTTTTGCCGTGAAATAATAGTTCACCATGATTCCACGGCAATTTCATGGTGTCTCTTCCTCTCAGATAATGGCAATCATGTTCATAGTGATTTCAGGGCAAATTCACGGCGATCTTGAGAATTAATGAGCTCCCCCAAAACTGCCAGAAGAATGTCGTTTTCACGGCGTTTTCACTGCAAAGAAATTCCAAGAGTATTTCACGGCGTTGTGTCGTCATGAAATTGCTGTGAACTATTTATTTCACAGTAAAACAGATTTTCAGGGCATTTTCAGGGTAAAGTTATTCATAGTATTTGTTTTACGAACAATTTTAGAATTTTTATTTTCATTGAAATACTGTCACTGATAATTTCCTTTTGTGAAAGTGAAACAAATACTTTAAAGTGATTATATTACACAAAATAGGCGTCAGAGACTTGGGGGATATACATGTACATGTACATGTATCCCGCCCCGCCCCGCCCCGCCTCCGCCCCCCCTCCCCCTTTTTGCCATGGGGGATGGTTGATAGAACAGTTCCCCTCCCCCCACCAGAATATTTTATGCTGTAAAGTAAAATATGATAATATGCAAATTATTTGTGAAAAGCAAGCTAAGAAGGCATTGTTAAAATATTTATTGTTTGTTTCTACATATGTATACATTTTCGTTTGGCTGTCATTTCAACCGTGGGATTCCTATTGGTTGTGTTCTGCAGTACACAAATTTCAATATCACCCCCCCCCCCCTCCACTTTTCAACACAAATTTACAGTTTTACAGTTAAATTGATGTTAAGTTGATGATGTATCAAACCTTGTGTCTGAGGGGCTATGATTTATTAACATTGCATCCCAACTGAATTTACATCAATAAGTTAGAATGTACTACTGTACATGTACTGGCTACTCTACATTGAAGCCAAATTTATGTCCATTCCCACTGTAGGCAATTGATTAAAATTATATCCCAAAATTTGCATCATTAAATGTACAGTGCAGTTGCCATAGAATTGTCAGACCTTTCAAAACCTTTCAAGTTTGCTGAACTGAAGGGTTTTTTAAAGGTGAGAAAACTGTGACAAAAGGGACCTATGAAAGGTTTCGAAAGGTGAAACAACTCTCTGAACAAACTGGTGTTGAAATGTTTCAATACCTTTCAAAGGGTATTGAAAGGTGTGGTAGTTCAGTAGCAACAAATTCTGGAGTGTTTTAAAGGGTTCATAATTATTGATAGCCATTTTGCCAGCAAGCAGATTTTGAAAGGTTTTGAAAGGTCAAACCAGAGGAGAGTTAATTTCAAAATTACATGTAAACAATTAGAATGTACACTGCATACAGTACATTTATTGGCTAATCACCATTACAGCCAAATATAATGTTCATTCCTATTGTAGGCAACTGGCAGTGCATGGGAACAACTGATCCTAACTACAGGAATTGGTATACGGCAAAGAATGAGCCTGATGGTGGTTCTAATCAGAATTGTGTAGTGATTTATACACCCTCGTCATTTTGGTATGATACACAATGTTCTGGAAACTATCCTGCAGTTTGCAGGAAACCTGATTCATCTCATCAGCGGTAAAGCTACATACAATGAGTCTACACTTAGTAATCGGCAATACAAAGTGCCTTCATCAACTCACACAATCAGATCATAACTAATCAATATCATTCACAAGAACTGATCTATCATATATATTTGATTGACTGGAAATTTAAGACCCCTGATAACTACATGTATGTGTCCGTTGCAAGTAGTAGTTACATGTAAGTAGGCCTACACATATCGAGTGGGACACTTTATAACAAATACCATGCTTCTGCATCCCAGATATATTTTCTGTGTTGCAGCATGAGCATGTAACACATGCTTGGCAAGTTGTAAATAAATTAATGGGAAGGTACATTGTTAACCCTCCTACTATCAGTGTAGTTCTTCACAAAGTGGATCCATACTTCAAAATGTCTCAACTGGGACATATTGTGGTACACACTTTCTTATCTAATGATTAATGGCATAGCCCAAGGCTCTTCAGAGAGATGAGGTAAACTGAAGCAGCCACCTGCTTTGTTTCATTGCAAGGCTAACTTGAAATAAACCAGTGCAGTAACTTGCGGTATACACATACTGTGCGACGGTCAGAACAGTTTGGTTTTTGTCCCATACCCAGGGGCATTTTGGGGTATCCATGTACCATTCTTGTGTACAGTATGCAATATTTTGAGGCATGCACACAAAAAGCATTGTGTACTTAGCAGTTCTTTTTTGCAGCATTTTGGAGACTGCATGTATAAAAGGGTTAATCACCAGATTATTAAATTAACAAATTATTAAGTGTATCATTAATTGTTACATGTATGTCCAATTAACAAAACATTGTGAAACATGTAATAGTTTGTTGTCATTTACTCAAAAACTCAAAAACAATTAAGCACAGGTCTACATGTAGGCCTATTTGGTAAAACTTGTAGCTTTGCATGGTGAAGAGAATAAGTGACACCATGTAATGAAGCTTTAGGTTTAGTTTTACATGTATGATATGTATATTTCATGAAAACTAAAGGATTGAAATAAATGTACGTTACTAAACACCAATGGTGTACCTTCCCTTTAAAGCCTAAATTGTGTGTTCTTTTATGAACAATTGTACGTACAAACCCAAAATCTCTGACATGATATCTATAATGTCTGTCTAAAAGGATATTATAAGACTGTTTGGACATTTAGAAGTGGTTAAGAACATACACCAATCTAATTAGCTGTTCTGGTATATAAGCAGGAAGAGGTAGTGATGTTATTCAGATTTTCATTATATACATGCATAACCAGTTTTTCCTTTTGTGGATTTATTTGTTTTATTCCTAATTCTTGATGGATTTTAAAATTATGTTACTAGCCTATAATTAATGCTACATGTGTACAGTAACTGTAAGCATGGAGGAAAAAAACAGAAGGAGTCACAACGAAGGCATATCAAAGGTTCAATGTCTTTTGCCGCGGTCGTAAAACTTCCAAGCCAGCGCTAATCGTTTAATCCGATTATCGAGGAGAACTACAGCCTCTTATCTCATAACCAATTAGCACTTCGCAGTGGCCCATTGAAAATACGTTACGGCCGCCCGCTACGCTTACCAGTTTTGACCGCGATAATCCCTTGTGTACAATGTCTTTTGCCGCTCGGCCTGCTCGCGACCAGCATACATAATTGGAGGTAGAAATCTGTAGCAAACGAATAAACACAAAACGAGCATGCGCACTACTTTTCGCGGGCTTTTATATTGCGCAGTTCATTGTCTTTAATAGCGATTTTTCCACGAGTATTTTGGTGTTTTGATCGTCGAATTTGGCGAATCCGAAGCTGACTTACGGTAAATATAACATTCAGATGTTACAATAAAGTGTCTTTTAGCAACTTATTTTAAGGATATTTCCGGTGATCTCCGGAAGCCAACAAATTGTCAAATTCAAAGACGTGTTGTTTAGCTTTTTATCATTTCAATCCTCATATATGTACGATGCTGTACACTGAAGATATTGCAGTGTTGGTTTCGTAGGTCGAGTTGGATCGGGAGCCAGCCTTCCGTGTAGTGCAATAGGACAACGCGTCAGCAATGCGCGCAATGCGCATGTGCAAAGAAAGCCTGGCTGTAGTTCTCCTCGATAATCGGATTAAACGATTAGCGCTGGCTTAGAAATTTTACGACTGCGGCAAAAGACATTGAACCTTTGATATGCCTTCGTTGTGACTCCTTCTGTTTTCTTCCTCCATGCTGTAAGCAACTTTACATGTAGAATTGATCTATACTGTATTGTTTTGATAATCAATTTAACTCATATTCTTCAAAACAATTAAAGATACATATCCGGTGGTGGCTGAGAATTATTATTTTTTTAATTCACAAGATGTATTTGAACCAAAATACAATTAGTCCATGAGCCAGGGGCTGAAAATAAATTTGCCAATTTGCCGGTACCATCAAAAAATCTGTTGATTGCAAGCAAATATGATAGCCCTGATAAAATGGTAGCTTAGTATCAGATTTCAAGCGATTATAGCTATTTATTATGAAAATGCTTTACATCCTTTAATAAACCACTCCTAAAACTGCTCTGTGAAGAGGGCAAATATTTCTTGTGTACATACATGTGCGCACAGACCTCAACAATCAAGTGACTGGAAACGGTTTAATCCAAGATTACAGAGTGCCTTTCATGCAACAGAAGTAGCCTAAAAACTTACCATGCTTTTCAACGCAGTAAAATAATTAAGCTGTATGGCCAATATCAAATAGCTGCTGTACATGTTGTGTGTCATTACAACATAAGAATTAACCCTTCTACACATGGAGGCCACTCCAATCCACTAAATTCTGTTCTTGAGCAACCTTCAGTACATACATGTACATTGTACATGTACAAGCCTGCTGTCCTTTCCAAGTAATCTTACAAAATAAACTGTGTGCCACCCAAGGCCACTGTAAATGTTTGAACATATTAGTATGACCTGCAATGTACATGTATGATGGGAGACCACCTTACCCTGCAATCTCAGTGGTGTGACAGTACACAGAAGGGTAACCATAGGAGGCTACTGGCAACACAGCTAATGGCTTGGAGTGGCCTGAACGGGTCAATGAAACAATTGATATTTGTGACCCGCTTCATCGAAATGAAGAATGTCCCCCACATTTCACATTGTGAGATATGGATCAACTTAAAGAGAATTTAATGGGCTTTCTGATGATGCCAAACATTAACTTTTGGTTCATTTCATTCCTGTGTTACGATGGATTAATGTAATAATGCAGTCAAGCACATTTTGTGAACTTTGGAAGTCCATTACACAGAAACATGTGTTTGGAATATTCCTCATTTCGATGGAGTGGGTCAAATTTTCTCTCTCAAAATTATGTTTTTGGGTACATATTTCATAGTTCATAACATAAACCCTGTTTCAACCCTCCTATAGGTTTAACACTCAAAGACACTCAAAATTTGTATGTCTCTCTTATACCCATTGACTTTGTGCAGTGCACAAAGGTCAAACCAAAACCACTTGACAGTACACACACAGCTCTGTGTGACTCTGTGGTTTGACCTACCAATTGGAAATGCAACCAAAAATACTCAAGTGAGTGTCTGTGAGTGCCGTGCTGACTGGGCCAAATTTCAGCCTGGGCATAGGAGGGTTAAAGTGTTGAATGATTATAGTTTAGCATTTGGAAGCATAAAGCCTATTATTTAGAACTGCCTTTTGTGTGAGATGTTTCTGTAAGGGTATTAATTTCAATAATTAATTTTCAATTTCAAACTGTAACAATTCAAAAATAATTTTTTTAATCATGTGACACGGAATATTATGTTTTCCCCATCAATGACATCATTGAAAAGGCCCCAGTTTGAACATAAAATGACCCCTTGTCCCTGCGAAGTGCCATGACACTTATACGAACAGTGTGGTTGCATCGCGCTTAATTTTTCAGTAGGTGTGAAGGGGCGCTATAACTTCTGTTGCGTTGAACACTACCAACTCCCAATGGTTTTAACAGATGCCTAGAGGTCCTCTAGACCCTAGACAACAATTTGAAGCAAAAAAAAATGTAAGGGCCCTTTAGGTTGATGTTTATTTTAGTTCTGATAACGCTTTTTCCCCTACCCCAAATCGACATAAAATATACCCTATTATGTGTACCCATAGCAGTTATAGGAATAAACATCTCTCATCCTCTGGCTGATGGCTCCAGCCTGTCTGGAATCATGTTCTGGCACACCATAGTGGGTAACTGATAGCTTTTGATAAGCCACTTAGGAGCCGAACTCAATGGCCTTGTGTTGACAGATGGGATTAGGATTTGTACACGGTCCTATGGGACCATGCTTTTTGCAGTAGGATTTTTTGGGTCAATGGTTCAAAGCAGGCTAATGGGAATTAACCATGCTATTTAGGTACATGTATACTTCAACAGTGAACTTACGGAATTTGAGAAATTTGGGGTAAGAATCAACGGAGTAATTAAATTTTGTTTACAAACACTTAAAAAATAAGCACCATGGCACGCCGCAGATGGGATTAGGATTTGTACACGGTCCTATGCTTTTTGCAGTAGGATTTTTTGGGTCAATGGTTCAAAGCAGGCTAATGGGAATTAACCATGCTATTTGGGTATACTTCAACAGTGAACTTACGGAATTTGAGAAATTTGGGGTAAGAATCAACGGAGTAATTAAATTTTGTTTACAAACCCACTTAAAAAATAAGCGGCATGGCACGCCGCAGGGATTTATACAAGTCCATCATACTTTTCTGATAAAGATAGTAGGCCCCCTAGTATTCCAACTAAAAGTAGGTTAAAAAAGAAAAAAAAAGCTCCTCCAAAATTGTATGCGGAAAAGGTGAATTTTGAGACAATAGTTACTTGTGTAGTAGTAATACACATGATTTTGATGTCAATGTTGTGCCAAACACAGAAAACCGGCCGTAATTTTTAGATATATGTTCTAAAACACAAACCCAACAGTATTTTCTCTAAGAGAGGTGAATCTTATGAAACCTATGTTCTAGTGGGATTCTGACTTCATTGGTGCATTTTACTGACACAAAAATAATGACGTGTGTACAATGGTTGTTAGTATGTTATTGTTTAACTTTAATTATTGTACTTTAATTATTGGATCTTTTGAGGTTAATGTTTGGTTTAGTCAATAGTCATAACAGCATGGGCGTTGATCACTACTTAGAAGTGGGGGGGGGGGGGCATGCAGGCAGTGTCGGATCGGTTTAATAAACACACAAAAAACTTGTTCTTTAATTAGTTAAATACCTATTGTCCAGTGTTTCAGCGCCTGGGATACTTGAAATGTTCGTTGATAAGCCAATAGGCTTATGTATGTTTTACTATTTGAATGGCATCCAATAAAATATATATACTAAATTAAATTATTTTGTCTTCAGTTTGACACTTCTTTTTAATTCTGTTAACCCTAACCACCCTGAATCCATCAAAATCCATCCCCCTGTATTGGAAGATTTTGGTGGATTCAGGATACCTCCACATTGAGCATGTGGCGGATTTTGATGGATTCAGGATTTCAATAGTTTTTAACTGCTTGGTCATGTTGGTTGATGGATTGTAGTTACATGTACTGTATATGTTAGATTTTGATGGATTCTATGCAGCAACATACTATACAAATTTTCATGTGAGCATGGTATCCTGAATCCGCCAAAATCCACCAAAAATTTAGTGGTGGATTTTGGCAGATTCAGGATATGTCCAATATCTACACTGGCAGATTCTGATGGATTCAGGACACCAGCATTTTGTGTGTGACAAAATTGGTGGATTTTGGTGGATTCAGGATACTTTCTAGTAAAAATACCCAAGGGGTTAGGGTTAATAAGGTTAGGCTTAAATTATTTAATTAGTCTCAAGTAAAACATGGGGATTCATACTTCCCGGGGAAGTATGTAGCTGTACCCGAGTCGTCTGTGAAGTTAGGAGTGCCATGGTCGAGCGGTTTAGTGCATCGGATTTGTGTGATGGCCGAGTCGTCAGAATGTGGGTTCGAATCCCAACCGCGACCATGGTGCTTGTTGTCCTTGAGCATGACACTTTACCATGGTTGCTTCTCTCCACCCAGGGGTGAATGGGTACCTGTGAGGGCAGAGTTGGTTATTGTGTTTGATTAGCCCTATATGTGCTGTAATGGCAGCAACTGAGCTGTATACTCTCCAGGGAGCTGAGATGGTTTCGTCGTCGTCATCCGAAGAGGATGTCGGCGCCGATTAACACGCCCCTAAAAGGGGCCATTTGCACTGCATCCTGAACGCCTCTACATGTATGTGTGACATCACGTAAAGAAGACGGCTTGCTTCCGGGGATGCCAGCCACTATACATAATATACAACAGCGAACGCGTTCATTCACATGCCTACGCTTATATTGCCATGCTGGAAAATAACATAGAAATGGCTGAATCGTCATCTGATGAAATTGTGATACTTTACTGAGGTAATAAGTAATTAATACACTATCTAATAATTTCCGTTCACCAAACTGCTGTCTTTGTGAAGAAATCGATCATTTAGTGACCCAAACTCAGTTGAAAAAATTGAAAATATCAAAATACAAAGGTCGCAAAAAGCACCGTTGGTGTTCATTGCTGCCGAACGGAAAATCTAGTCACCGTTTTCATCATCAAATTCTTCTAAAAGTTGTAAAAATTTGTGTTATTTTAGTCTAATGTTATAGAGTATTTTTTCATGTATGATTTGTGAATTACGCTGTATATTTATTGTTAACGATGTCCAAAACCCAACATGGTGGCGCACACAGTACATTCACATAGATCGGACATGTTGGATCTGACTTAACATTAGTTACTTGTCTGTTCTCACATTTTAACGAAGCATCGCTTTGTCTCTTTGGCTTGTCGTTTGAAGGATTCACAGGCTTCTTTATTTTTGTTGAAATCAAAGTTTTCTTGAGTCTGGGTGCCTTTGACATCCTAAATTCCGAATGAAGGCTCATTTTGAAGTCTTCAGCGGTAAAATGATCGCTAAATATCACACTGGTTGGAGACGGCCCGAACCATTTTGCCATCGTCAACTGCACTTTTGTGGCTCAAATTTTTCGTAATGCCTCGTCTTTAGGAAACCTATGGAGGCTTACACCTTCGCTAAGAGTATTACTAGTACTACAGCCTGCTACGACACATCTTGTAAACATGATGTATATTTTCAAGGAAATTTAGGATGACATTATAAGCGTATCGGACACATACACACACAAACAGCTGTGCATTGCTAGGAAATCTTTCTTTAACCCTCCGACGAGGGAGGTGGCCACTACTTTATCTCAATACAAGACCTCTCCTCTTTTCAGAGGCAATCCTATCCCCTAGGGAATTAATTATATTAAAATTGTTCTCTGCATTCCCCATTGACTTTTTACATCCAAATGACTTCCCCACATGCCCTGCTATTGTCTAGAATTATTTTCAACCCACAGATGATAAGACGTTGGCATAACCCCTCCTCTTTTCAGTGGCACCCTAATTTACCTACTGTAAAAAACAGTAGGGCTCACGTTTCGGAGGTTGTAATTATATTAAAAATTGTTCTCTGCATTCCCCATTGACTTTTTACATCCGAATGACTTCCACACATGCCCAGCTATTGTTTGGTATTATTTACAAACCCAGATGACACACAACGGCTGTGTAGTGTATCTATCTCCTGCAGTGTTTTAGCCAGGATTTGGTAAAGTGGGAGTGCAAAAAAAAAAAGTGGGAGTGCAACTTATTGGAGTCCAAAATTTGTGTGCGAAGCACACAACCAGCCTTGGGCACACAACAGTGCCGGAGCCTTGAAGTCCCTCACGGCCGGGGTCCAGGGCCTGCTTAGACCCTGGAAGCTCTAACTATTTTAGATGCTCTCTGGTGGTCTCTAATGCATTTCTGATACCTGTTTTTCAGGTAAAATTTGCTAATTTGGTTAGATTGTTTCCTTTTTAAAACAAAAATAATAAGTTTAGCAGAAAATACAGAATGTGCAATAGTCCACTAATTTTATAGTGATAGCCATTAGTAATTAAAGTTTTTAAGAAAGTTTGTTAACACAATATATTTGAAATGCGTATGCCGAAACTAGTATTTATACCAGCAGTGTTTATTATATATAAAAAAGGGTTACATTTTAAAATGAAATTATGTTTCGATGTATTTTATTTTAATATAAAATGTAATTTAATGTCAGTTAATAGTATTAAACCACAGCTATGTCAATTAGTTATGTAAATGAGAATATGACACAAATGTTTTCTTTGACAAATCACTACAATTTTTAATTATATTTAAAAAAAAAATAAAAAAATGTACGTGCATATGAATGAACCTTTGTATTTTTTCTTAATTTCTTCAATTTGCCATTTTGTTTGAAGTACATCTTGTTTTTTGAGGTGTTATGTGACTAGATCAAGTTTACTATTTTTTGCACACGGGCGCATAATGTATACGTACGTATAAGCCCTCTGCGCTATTTATAGTGCCCCACAACATCACAGCGCGCGCACGTGCACACACGTCGTAGTCGTACACACACACAAACATAAACAGTCCGACCATGCAATGTACATGCACCACGAGTCGACGAACGATGTGGTATGCACATTGACATGCTTTTGACATGTGAGATCGGTCTTCAATGCTTATGATTTCAGATTTGCCAGTGGATTTATGTATGATATTATGAGGTGTTGTTCTTTAACAAGGTAATTTTCTGATCAGTTGATTTCGGCAGAATGACGGCGAAATTCTGATGCCAATTCCGATCAAGTTCATGAAACTCATCAGCATGAAATGGCATTGTTAAACAAAATAGTATGGACGTTGAGCAACACAAAATTTGGGTAGGCCTACTACTGCATTGTACCCCAAAGTATTTTGATTGTACATGTTGTAAGTTAAACGTGACAATTTTGCTGTTACCTTTGTGAAGAAGTTTGTTATTTTCCCTTTGGGCCGACAGGATGGAACGGACGTTCTCTGAATAGACTAAATCAAGTCTATGAAATACGGACTGGTTCCCCGTTTCGGTTGTGCACGTGTAAATACAGAGTTGATTTTATACCAACACGTGTACCAGACAAAAGTCGGACCACAAGCGTGACAAGTCAATCGGAGACTCCGCTGTGCGTGCACGATCGCGATCGAACTGAGGTGAAAAACTGGTGAAATTAAATTTATCTGCGTTACATCTTTTATGTTTTAAATTGTCCACAAGAAAAAGAAAACTTCAAAGTTAACAAAAATTGTTTTCATAAAATAAAATCACAAATTGACATGAAATTCCCTTTTACTGAAATAGATTTTCTAAAATATTTTAGCACGGCTTCGATTTAAAAATACAAGCCGTGCTTGAAAATATTGCCCGTGTTTTTTTAAAACTGGCCGTGCTAACACGGCCTGCACGGCTCGCTGGCTAAAACACTGATCTCCTGTATAATCTTGCAAACAGTAAACAACCGTCTGGTTTATCTCTCCAGCATGTAACCCAATCATGACCCAATCCAGACACTCTGTCTGCGGGGGTGGGGGGTTATGCCTGGCACTGGCTGTCGCAAGACATCAAACAACACAGTCTGATGGTCAACAGATAGTTCCACTTATCAGTGGGTTAGATTTGGGGGGGTCTTTATGTTTACACAATGGATGGTTGATTTTGTGCACAGATATATGGCAGCAATTTCTTTTCCAGCCCAGAAAAAAAAAACTACACAGCTCTGGGAACTGACACCCCTTCTAAGATATGTGGAATGGTCCCCTTTAGGATATCAATGACTCTCAGCCATCTGTGGGTTTTTTTTCTGGGAGAAACAATGAACTACATAAAATCTGACTCTCACGAGAGGAGGGCTCCCTCGCCGGAGGGTTAACTGACGTCACGGTATCACGTGATGCATTACATCACTCAATTGGGCTTGTGAAGTGGCATAAAAGTCTCCAAAATGAACAGAACAAACTTCAATTATGAAAAAAACTAACATATATCTTGTTTTATTATGCAAAACACATTTATTAAGAGCCATAATGGTTTTTATTTCTGTGATCCTTTAAATTGTGCTATAATTTGAACTCTAGAATTTTAGCCTAAGTGATCAAATCTTTTTTCAAAAGAGAAAGCGACGATCAAGTTCAAAGCAAGTTCAATTATGAAAAAAACTAACAAATATCTTGTTTTATTATGCAAAACACATTTATTAAGATCCATAATGGTTTTTATTTCTGTGATCCTTTAAATTGTGCTATAATTTGAACTCTAGAATTTTAGCCTAACTGTTAGTGATCAAATCTTTTTTCAAAAGACAAAGCGATGATCAAGTTCAAAGCATCAATAAAAATTAGTCGAGGTGCACAAGAAGTCAAGTTGTTACAAGGGTCGAGTTGTCACAAAGCCTAAGGGAAAGGCCAAAGCCGAAAGGAAAGGGTGGAGTTGTCACAAAGGCCAAGGGAAATCTTGATTTGTGTCATAGGCCCCTTGCCTAGGTCAGGTTTTTTAGGTTGAATTGTCACATGGTCAAGGGTCAAGTTGTCACATGGTAGCTATGTGACAAAATCAACAGATTCCAATACAGCTGGTATCATTGTCAAGGTCTTGAATAGACGATTACAATGATATAAGGATCATCTTCCTGTGACCAAAAATAAGGAAGTTATGACATGTTGAATCCAGCAATTTTAGGCCCGTAAATGGCAATTATTTTATAAGGAAAAACAAAAGAAATGTAAATTTGACTTGTGACCCGTTTCCTAGATTTTCTCGGATTCCATATCATAACTTTCTTAATTCTTTTCCGATTTTCAAAAGGTTGGTATCACTGGAATGCTTGGGAAAAGAGGAAGAATAATAACCTATTTCCAAGCTACTTCAATGATTAGTTTGTTTTGTAGTGCTGATTTACAAATAAGAAATACAAAAAAAATGTGTTAAAAAAATAAATAAATAAATTAAAAAAATAATGAAAAAAAAAAATACTCAAATCTGAGGATTATTTTCATATTTTTACACTGAAATCTTCGAAAGATTCTCATCCCTGATTTAATTAAATATTTGAACAATTTATAAATTATATTGGACTGGAAAGATAAAACAAAATAATGAAAATAAATTTAAAAAAATAGAGAAAAAAAATTACTCAAATCTGAGAATTTTTAATATTTATACTGAAACCCGCGAGAAATTCTTATCCCTGATTTAATTAAACATTATAAAAAATAATAAATGCTATTGGACTGGAAATATGAAGAAGAAAAAATGAAATAAGTTCATGAGAACTAATATTATTGTGTTACGCCGATGTATATTATTATTATATTAGGTAAGGTTTAAACGGACGATTTATCGGACTGAAAATTGGCTGAACGTGGCGCAATACAATCTTTGGTTGACATCGATGTTTGGGAATCAAAAAAACATAACTGGGAATCGTCCAATCGCCGTCAAAATTGGTCAAGAGGTAGAAAACAAGTATAGAAAAAAGTTTTTGTGGTTTGATAAGTGATTTTACTCAACTTTTGGTAAATCGTCGATGGTTTTGATGAGCAAGAGCGAACCCAAATTTCGAGGTTTTTTTTTGGAACCTTCTAGATGCCGCATTCAGAAAATTTGAGAACGAGGTTGAAGTAGAATATGTGATCTACGTCTTCGAAAAAAAAGCTCCTGGGTACGTCAAAAAGAACGGCCTCAGCGAAACGTTACAAAGTGCTATCTCCACGGTGTCTTGGCCACGGCGATTCAACCCGAGATTGAGGCCGTGGCCAAAAAGATTTGCGACAATGCGTGGGATACGCACATACCTACACATGGGTCAAGCTGTCACAAGGGTCAAGTTGTCCCAAGTTTTCGGGGTTGAGTTGTCACAAGGTCGAGTTGTCACAAGGTCGAGTTGTCACAAGGTCGAGTTGTCACAAGGTCGAGTTGCCACAAGGTCGAGTTGTCACAAGGTCGAGTTGTCACAAGGTCGAGTTGTTGAGGTCGAGTTGTCACCCCTACATGTCTCCATGTCCATACTAACAGTAACACATGGGGCCTAATTTTACACTCATTTTTTACAGACAGTTTGCATGCACTACATGATATGACTATGCAGATATGACTCACCTCAATATGTTGTATGTTACACATTCTTATGGCTGTGACTGTGTTCATAACAATGCAAATGGCTGCGTGTGTTATAAAAACTTACCAAGTTGGCATAGATGGACTAGCGCCACCTAGCGACCAGTCCTTGGATCACTCACGTGCACCCACAGACCTGCCACACAGCACAGCGGCGTAGCCACGGGGGGGCCCGGGGGCCCGGGGGTACGTGTCCCCCCACAAATTTCCAGTGCCTCACCCAGGTGCCCCCCACGAAAAATCCTCATAGTGCCCCAAAAAACAGAAAAGATAAAGAAAAGGGAAAAACCCATACCCCCTGGGCCCCCCCCCCCCCCCCACTGAAAAGCAATGCCCCCTTTGCCCCCCTCCCCCCACTGAAAAAGTCCTGGCTACGACGCTGCTGCCACATCACATGTAACAATTTGTCAGAATACTACAACGACTGTTTGATTACTCCTAACCCACAAAAAATATTGATATTTGCATACATAATGAGATGTGACTCCTGTGAGTGCCAATTTTAAAAATTATGTCACATCTGAACCTTTCTTTTAAAAAATAGTGGATATTATTAAATCCAACGAGTGTATTGTTCGATCCCAATTGTTGAAAAATCATCATCATCATCGACGCTGTTCGTCTTTCGACATGGCGCCCTCAATAATTGTGTTCCAATGGTCATGGTTTATCGCGTTTTCTCACCTTATCGCTAAGGTTTCATTCAAGTGTCCGAGTTCTTTTTGTATTAGAGATACCCAGGTTGTTTTTGGTTTTCCTTTTGGCCTTTTTCTGCATCATTTCTATTCAGACCACGACAGTTTAAAGTTCTCTTCCTTCCTCCATGATTCAAATATGTTTTTTCCAGCTTTTATTGACATATTAACGCTAAAAAAGGGAAAACAATTTTATTTTGAGAGATTTTATGATAAAAACATTAACGTTAATTTACGGAAATTTTACTTTTAGAAAAAGTCACTTTTTAACATGTTATTGATTTACTGCATTAGATTTGAATGTATAATAGATAAGACATGTCATTAAAAAAAATTAGCTGTACATCCTTTGAGCCGCGGTTGTGTTGCCGCCCTCAACGATCGGTTCATACCAACCACGACGCGTAAAAAAATGAATGACGACTGTGAATGAAGACTACAAGGTTGCCAACATATACGTTATAAAATTGATATTTACCAGATTATAGAATTAACGAATTATTATCTTTAAAACTCTTACTCTAAAGTTGTATGGTATACGTATCGATCATCCTGAGAAATGTATTCGCCGAAGTGCTTTCATCTTAGTGAAATTTGCAGAGCTGGAGGCGGGGTTGGGGGGGGGGGCTTGAAGAACGGGATGTGTGTCACTATTAAAAGGGTGTGCACATTGAGTATTAAAAGGAAATCATCAGGGCTTCCAAGTTCATTTTGTTGTCCCGCCAAAGTGCCCCTACATGTGCCTCAGTGCCAGCCCACAGGAAAAAAAATCCTCGCAGTACACCATCACCGACTTTAAAAAAAATGTGGATAAACACCCAGCTAACTATGCAACACAAAATATACATTTCATTTCATTTCATTTATTTATTGATTTCACAGGTAGAAAAAAACAAATAAACACAAATTTACATTAGATTAACAGAAACAGAAACAAAGGTAGCACCCCTGTAGGATTACAAAAAAGTAAACTAAATTACT